>VXBR01002557.1:168390-329087 GCA_013400215.1 Cisticola juncidis | reverse complement strand
TTTTTTTTTTTCTTTTTTGTCTGAAGTAAAGTATTTGGTCTGAAATTTATTTCTTTCCTCAAGCAATTACAGCTGAGTTTTTACTGGGTGCACTTGTGATGCTGCTGCAGTTAATGACCACACTCTGTCCCTGACGTTTAACAAAGTGCAAGCACTTAAGTGAAATGGAAACTCTGATTTAAGATATGTTATTTCAAGCTTGTTTTCGTAGTTACTGTTTAATTTGCACAATGTGAACGTGGATTGTTACAGGGATTCCAGGAGATCATGTTTTGGCTAAAGCTGTAACAGCAGCTTTTTTTGCATTATGTGTGCTCTCCCTGCTTATATTTAGTGAGCGTTGCATTGAAGGATGAAACTTGCAGCTTTTAAGGCAATAATGCATTTTAACTGATTGTCCTATGAACTGACTTTTCTTCCTCTGGAATTTTATGGACTGGAATTTGTTGTACAGCAGGGTATCAGCAGGCTTGGCAGCTGAGGGTCATCTCTTCCTGGGAAAAGCAGCCCCTTGTGTTAAAGGGAAGGTCCCACTGTGGATTTTCTAACTGAGGTATTTTTGTCATTGAATGGAAGGCTAAAAATGGAAATAATCTCTTAAGAAAGTGGATAGAAAAAAATCAAGGGTGAGTTCATGAGCCACAAACCTGGGCAGTGTTTCATTCCAGACAGCTATGAAAATAATGTTTTCTCACAAAAAAAACCCCAAACTTTTTGAAGTTTCGGGTTGCTTATTTTTGAGCAAATAAGCAACACTTATTTAATTTAGAAAGACACAGAAATTAACATCTTAAAACTGTGGAGCCTCATCATTTGTAGATGGGTATCATTTGCTTCAGCAGAAAGGACGGGAGGAGCTGTTTACAGTGGCATTGAACTCACATCAGAGGACCAAAGCTCTTGTCTGGAGGTTTGTATTTTCCTTAGCAGTGAGTTTATGATCAGATGATGAAATAAGTGTATGAGCCAACAATTTCTCAAAGCAAGTGTTTGCATTAATGTGCCTGTCAGGATAACAGTTCCCAGACTGTGGTTACCTCTCAGAAAGTGATCATATTGCTAGCAAATAGCTGCATTTAAAATTATCACCTTCCCCTCACTCTTTTTAAATTATGGAAGCATTTCCACATACCTTGTAGCTTTTCACACCAAGCTTTTTACTGTTTTGCAGTAATGAGCTGTCAGCTTTTTACAGTTTTTACCACTTCACATTTCAAATATGGATCTTTATTTCTCCAGATTCTAAGGGTCTAATATCAAAAGGGGCTTCCTTTTAAATTTGATTCATTTGACAGCAATAGTTCAGTGCTGTTTGCCTTTTTCTTCCAACTGTGTGAGACCAGAAATTAAATACACGTTTAGTTCATCTAAATTTAGTACTAATTCGCAGTAACAACATGATAAAAGACAGAAGTTTTTAAGCAGCAGGGGGTTTAGAATTGTCTTGATCCTATCTGAATAAACCCTAAATTAGTAGGATTAACACAATTGGATCTGTATTTTACCTGGTAAAGACACTCTAGGGGATAAAAATGGCAGAGAGGAGGGAAAAAGGCATTCATCTAGAATAGCACTTAAATATATGCCTTGCCCCTTAGGATATAGGTACGTGCTTAAATTAAAGTGTATTTTAAACACACTTCTTGAATCAGAGCTGTAGAAAGCAAGAGCTCCTGGAGTACATAAAATAAAGGTTGAAAAATAAGCAGACAATGAAGTTAGGCAAGAAAGAGAGGAGAGTTTAGAATTTTTTAAAACTATGAATAGTAGCTGTTATAGAGAGCACAACCAGTCATGCCAGTTCATATTTTCAGAGCCTTGATCTAATTTCAGGGCATGACACTTCTGTCTGTCCTTTTCTAATGGGGAAGAAAGTGACTTGTCAGTGAAAAATGGTTTGGCATTGAGGAGAAGGTTACAAACCTGAACTTCTGGTAAATCTAAACAGAGATTGGAGAAAGAAATTCATATCATCATTATTTTTTTTTGCTAGCCAAATACAATTGATGTTCAAACATTGATATTCTGGAAGTTTCAGCTCAGTTCACCAAGTTTTTAATCTTTATGTGAAGAGTAGCATCACTTTACTTTTCTAGGTAGCTGTTTATGCTTCACTGTACAAACAAAACCAAAAATATTCACAAAGGGTACTTGTTTTTGCTTTTAAAAGCTTCGTGTTGGGTTTACACTTTTTATAGCGTGTCTTTGTAACAGCACCCTTTAATTCCCCTGAAACCTTTTTAAACTGGACTTTGTCAGCTTTGCTGCTGAATGAAGATCACCCTGAAGGCAGATTTGTGGTAACTTTTCTTGGCCACCTTTCCCTTTTCAAGGTGTATTTCTAATCCCGAGCACACTGGAGCATGATTCAAGACATATTGCCTGATTTTATTCCAGTGCTCTGCTGGTTCCCCAGCAGTATCCAGGCATGCCCTGTCTCTGGAATAAAGGCAGCAGTGAGCATGTGGCTGGCTCTGTAGGTGGTTTCAGGCTGAAGAAGCTGCCTTCTTTCAGGTGGGAAGTCAGCCTGTCAGGTTGAGTTATGGGAACAGGATTAGTGTACCAAGTTCATTAAATGAAAACTTTTGCAGCTCTGGCTTCCCATTGCTCCCTGTGTTTGTTCCAGTGAAACAATCCAGGTTTTCATTCACTGAGTGGATTACCATGTGTAGGCCCAGCAGGAGGACATTCCAGATTCCCCATTGATTTCCTCTGCCAGAAAGTTGTTTTGTGATTCTGGTTGGTGTCACGTTTAGTATCTGTATTATCTGTTGTCTTTTGCCATGGTGGATATCAGCAAACTTGTGTTTGGATAAAATATGGATATCTCATGTAATGACATGGACATCTCATGTAATGACTTGAACATCACATGTAATTACATTAATATCTCAACCAAACTATTACAGTTGCCCTTAAAATATTCTGCTCAGTACATTTAAATATGGCATATTTTTAACCCAAAAGGTTAAGCCCCATCAAGTAATCTTTTAACACAGGATATGGTTCGGGATTTGATAAAGAAGGGATGCTGTAACTCCAGATGTTGCTGTCATTTGCTATTTTGAGCAGCTAAGGAGCTTTCCAGGTGAGACACAGAGGTAAATTTCCCTTGCTGTGGGCAAGGAACTGAAATGTGGTATCTCTTCACTTTATCATTGCTGTTTGCTGCCCTCATTCATAAATGAACCTTTCCTCAGTGACTGCACTCACTTAGGGTTAGAAAGGGCTGCAGGATGTGGCATCAGCCTTTGTGGGGCTTTGTGATACAGAGAACATGGTCTGAGAGGTCATTCCTCCCACAAGAGCTGGCTTGTGTAGTTTTCAGATTTCCTTTTTTTTAATACACAGTTCTATTAAAACTAAAACCAAACTAAGTGAAACTATTTATGCAGGCTTTCAAGGGCACTTTGAAGATGTTTATCTGGCATCAATATTCATTAGGAGTGAGTTGCTTTCAGTCCATTTTACCTTTCTTAAAAGTCAAAGCCTAAAAGGTTTTTGACGAGGGGCAAGATGCTTTCTGTTGTTATTTATTTATATGTTTGTAACTGGGAAGAGTGACCTTCTTCCTAATGAAATGTATCCTTTTCTGTTAAGATAAAAGTGGCCATTTCTGACTAAAAAGCAAACTGTTATCAGTCAGGTCTAGATTCTTCTCCCAGCAGTGAGCACTATCCTTAAAAGGTTGTGCAGATCTGTCTGCTACAACAGCTACACTCTGCTTGTCTTTCAGGGACAAGATGGAAAAGGTCAATGAGGTACAATTGCTGTACTATAATATTTACAGATAAAGTACCAGATATGCCTAATTTAGAAGAGAAATGCTGTGAGCTTTCCATCATTAACTCATTTTATGCTCTCCTTTTAAGCAGATCTCCACAGATGATGTGTGGAGGGCTTAGAGAATATTTTAATAAACGCCTAGGCTAAATGGAGCTGAAAATTCAGAGGAATGGCTCAATTTGCTCAGTGTTCAGTGAAATAAGGTGGTGTGTCAGCCAGCTGTACACATAGGATTTTTGCTAATTGATCACAAGTCACATCCCACCGTTTCTTAAATGAGGAAATTCATCTTCAGGAGTGTCCTGTGGAAGTGCAGAGTTTCATGTGCAGAAAGAACCTCCTCTATAGCATATGTGAGGGGTGTATTGTGCCTTTTAGGTGCTACTGGCTGTTCTCATTCATTTTTAGCTTAATCTGCTATAGTTAAAGCTTTTTAAAACCAGATCAGATACCCACACAGGAGAAAGAGAAATCTGAAAGGTCCCCCTGATCTGAAGTGGCATTAAATGCACCATTAAATAGCGTTACTTATGCTGTTTATTATTTAATCTCTGAAAATGCTTCTTTCAATTCAACACCGTATTTCACAAAATTCTTTCAGTTCAACATTGTATTTCACAAAAAACACATCTAGAAAGTTGAGACCTTTGTAGAGAGTTGAGTGTTGCACTGGACAGCAGGTCTGCATGCCCACAGCAGCAGTGCAGGGAGAGCTGCTCAGATTGAATTCCAGATCAATATGAAGGCTGCCAGGGCCTGCTGAAGCAGACCAGGGACACATTGTCATCTTGTCTGTGCTGCCTGTTGTACAGCTGACACAAATCAAAGCACTTCAGCACAGACAAGTGATGTTTCTATCCCCATCGATCAGGGCTGAGGGAGCTGTCCTGCAGGCAGGGACTGCTTGCCAGTGTCAGGTGTCTGTGGTTTGGTTTCAGATGGATTCCCATCAGAGCAGCTGGGGGGAATGGCTGGAGTTCAGGTCGATACCTCCCTGCCTTGCAAGAGTGAAAGCTGTGGAATGCTCGCTGCGTGTTTCCCATCCTTTTCAGCAACACTCTGAAAGAGGAACCAGGTAAAATTATGTGGGAATTATTGGAAACAACAGACATATTTTCAGTGTTGGTGAACCTGACCCCTTGGTTCTTCTTCATGCCATGGGCATCTAGCAGAACCAAATGTTTGAGTTTAGCCTCAAAAGCAGCACAGGCAGGGTGAGGACAAAAATTAAAGGTGGGATGCAATGAAGCTGTCTTGGTTTTGTAAATACTGTGCTGGCTGGTCATTCCATCACACACTGCTTTTTCAGCAAAGGTTTTCTGATTTGTCATGGTCTTCCACACCAGTTAAAAGACTCTTTCAGATCTTAAATAAGTGAGTACACCTCCTCCAGAACTTGTCCCAGAAGGAAGATGCCCTGCAGGAGATCAGCCTTCAGGGATAAGCTGTTTCAGGAATTTGGACATAACTTTTTTTTTTTCCAATTAACTATACCTAACCAAACATCATTTCAGATGATTTTTCTTTCAATAAAAGTTGAATTAAAGCAGCTTCAGTAAAGTGAAGGTTAAACAACAACTGAATCCAGAAGTTATTGAACCAGTTATCTGTTCTCAGCACTTCAAAGCAGTTGATTTGTACTGGGATTCAGATTTTAGTGTAGGAAATCTTCAGCACACAATACAGGCAGCTAGGCCTTCATCTTGAGTTTCATCAGTGAGTTTCTAACTCACAGAATAAAAGAAATCTATAACTGAATATTTACCTGCTATTTTTAATGTTCAAATTACTACCTGCCATGTTGATGTTCAGTTTCTGGTGTTTTGACTAAGGAAAGTATTGAGTGTTGTAATGTGCTGGTAAGGGAAAAGGGAAACAACTATCATGAACTATAGAGATCTAGGTGGGACTGTGACATTCACATGCTATGCATTTTATGTCATTATAAACCCCAGGAAGGAGACACTGGTAATAATTTATAATCTTCTTTGCATTCATTCATTTTGCACTGTTTTCAATAGCTACGTGTCAAGGAGCACAAGAAATCCAGCTGAGACCCCAGCAGCACAAGGCAGGAATGATCCTGCAGTGTGGAGTTTGGAAACTGATCTCTAGGAAACTGATATTCATATGCTGTGCAAGTTTTACAATAGCTGGAATGGAGGGTTTGATTGACACTATTTCTTCTTCACTCCTTATCGTTGGAATTGCATGTAGGAACTGTAGGATTTTGAAGTGTGTGAGGACATCTGTCATGGTAAATCTATTTTTGAACAAAGCCTCTGTGCCAAAACTGCACAAAAATCTGTCAGAGTATACTTCTCATAAGTTATGTGGGCTCTGCCATTAATAATGAGTATTTTGATGGGCAAATGTTGCCTTCAGGACACAGACACTAAAGCCTTCATTGTTTTTTGGGTGGTGATTTTTTTGTTGTTCTTGTTGTTTTGTTTTGGTTTTTTGGATTTGTTTGTTTGGGCTATTTTTCTACTGCCTTCCAAGGTCAGTATGTTACATTTCCAGCCAGAATGGAGAGATATTCCTTTTCTGATTTACTCATTATACCGATGCTCTGCAAGCACTTAGATTCTTCTGGAGCCCGGTATTAAATATTCCTTGGGTATTTCGTGTTTGCAGCCAGCTGATTTTTGTGAGCTTTTCAAACATCTGAAGCTAAGCTGCTGGCAGTGGTTAGTGCAGCCAGCTTTGAGTGCCTCCAGAAACCCAGTTTTAGCTCCAGCATGTAGAAGTGATAAAAAGTAGGAGGTGGTGAAAAGAGAAGTCGCAGCTGGCAAGTGGAAATGGAGGCTTCTTGGATCCTTTGCTCCGTCTTTGACTGGATGCATAACCTTGAAAGCATTTTTCATCCTTGCAGTGCCTCAGCTACCACAGGTGCACAACAAAGCAAGTGCCCTCTTGCAAAGATGTCTCTGAAAGAGTGACAAAAAATGCAAAGTGGCCTTGCTACAGGTTTTAAAGCCTCACCCCAGCCCCACAGTTCTCAGCATCCAAGCAGTCTTGCTGCTGCTTTGGTGAGCAGATCGTCATGTTCATGAGGGGCTCGCTCTTCTCTACTCACAGGGAACAAAAAATATCCCTTCTCCACTGATGGTCTGTAATGACAACTGAAGGAGTTGTATCTCAGCCCTCCAGGTACATTTAGTTGCCTTCAGATGTCTGTAGAGGCAGTGGAACTGTTGCTTTTTCAAATGCTGATGATAACGGTGACTGTTGACACAGATTTGAGAGGGACAGGTAGTTGGCTTTTACAGCGTGTCCTGCATGGCACAAACTCAGAACTGGAATCCCCACTGCTTTAGAGGGAGCAGGGGGGATTCCAGGGAGGTGGAGATGCCCAGGGCTGCTGCTGGGAATGTCCAAACCTTGTTTTCCTGGGTGTTGCCACAGTCCCATATGTCTGAACATCACTCTCTGTTACAGATGCTGATAAGGTGATCTTTAGGCATTGAAATGCACTGTTTTACCTTTCTTACATAAAGAGAAGAGCATGAAAAAGGTCTTGACTGTGTAGGTGGCACTGGAACAGGTTGCCCAGAGAGGCAGTGGAGAGTCCCTCACTTGGGGATATTCCTGAACCCTCTGGAAGCAATCCTGTGCCCTGTGCTTTGGGATGGCTGGAACCACTGACCCACTGAGGTCCCCTCCAACCTGACCCACTCTGGGATTAATTTACTAGGAAATGGAGCTACCAAAATTATGACAATTTAAAAAAAAAAGGTTATTTTAACAGAAAAATATCTACTCCAAAATCATACATGAAATCCAGTACCCCTCTAAGTTATTTATTTGAAGCTCTTTCCAAATTTATTTCTTAGTTGTGTGGTAAGATACATTAGGATTTCAATATCCTAATAAAAATTTCACTAATGTCTTGTGAAGAACTAATTAGACTGACAAGTAATTGATACTTCATTTTAAAATTAGAAGCTTAAAAAACTTAATTTGAGGACAATTTCCATTTTTGTATCCAATATACCATTTTGGGAGAGATGTTTCTAGATGGAATGTCAGTCTGACTTTTTTTTCCTCTTATAAAGAGAGTGGTTGCATTGGCTTGTGTTGTCTTACATCAGAGTTGTTCTGCCTTGGAGGAAGTTTGATGACTGTGAAAACTCAGGAGAAAGAGAGAGAGGAAACAGAATTATTTCTTTTTATGGCTGGCTTGTAACTTGGTGTGCCAAGTTTAGTATTATTTTTGTGTTCTGTTTTCCAGATTACCAATAAAAGAGAGGTTTCTTGTTCCCAAATCTCTAATTAGACTTGATTTTACAAATTATGTTCTTTAGATAAAAGCTGTGAGATGAATCACATGGACATAAGAAGAATTGTTATGGACATGAGATAATCCACAGTCTACTCCTCAGGAATTTCTGATTACCCAGGGTATCTCCTTTATAGATATTCCTTCCAGGACCCTCTCCAGTGATGTTTAGCAGGCTGTGATGGTTTGAAATGCTATTAAAATGTTTTCTAAAGTTACAACTGCATTTGTAAACATGAACATTTAAAACTAGTTGGGAAATTTAATCTCTGGTTCTTGTGAAACTTTCCTGTTATCAGTGAGTCATAACACTGACAAAATACTCCAGAACAGTGAAGAATGGTGTTTATTTTCTGATCAAGTCCTGGTTTTAGTTTTTAATAGCTAAACCACTGTAATTGCAAATAAATTGAGTTGAACAATAGTATTTTTTTGATTGCATGGAAACCCTCAATATAGTTTATTTTCAACATTCCAGAGTCTTCTCAATTTACTTCCCAGGTTATCCTGCAGGAGAGCAAAAGAGAAGGCTTAGCAGAAAGTTTTGCTGTTGTCTAATTGTAAACTTCTTAATGCATTGAATTTGGGAAAGTTTTTTAACATCTCCCTAGGCATTTTTATGATCAGTTGAATATTTTGGTCTGGCATCTTACTTGATGAACATTCTTTGTAATTTAATATGGTTGAGATGAGTATCTTCCACTCATCAAAGAGTAAAATCTTTTGTGTTTTGTTTCTCTGAAGTGGGGAGTGCAAGTTTCTAATGTGAAATGTGTCATAAGTGACGTTTTGGGGAAAAAACCTTCTTTTTATTATGAATATCTAGGTTATCTATTTAATAATGACTTTAGGATATTTTATTTTTTTTTCTTTGTTTTAGTTTTTCTTTAAAAGGTGAGAAGCAGTAGTCTCATGGATAAATCCTTTGTGTGGTTTAGTTTCTGGCTCCCTGGGATCCTTTGGAGGGCTGAATCCCTCTGGCTCTTTCCCAGTTCCCTAACTGTGGTACCAAGCTCTCATGTGGGTGGATAGCAATGGCTTGGACATTATTTGTGACTGAATGCCATTTAATGTGATCTGTACTGATGAGTTGTTTCTTTTCTCTATTTCTGGTTGGTTTTGTTTTTTGTTTTTTTTTTTTTTTTTAGATGCATGAGCATATTCTTAGCACAAGTAATTTGTATGAAATGCAAATGTACCAGTTGTCCTGGCACTGGTTACCTTACATAACTCCACCAAATGGCCATGATTCAAGAAAAAGCTCTGTTTGTGCAGGTGCTAAGTGCATTTTCAGAAGCCAAAATGTGAAAGTGTTTGTTGTACTGTCAAGAAATCATTCTTTTCACTTGCAACTGAGATGGATTATGGATTTCCACACCGTGCTTGTGCTATTTGTGATGCACCGTCTGTGTTCTTTACAGCAAGTTTGGCACGACTCTGGTACTGGTTAATAGAGGTTAAAAGGCTCTACCTGTGGGAGCTGGGCTTCAAACAGGGATGACTTTTGTGTGCCTTAGAAGATTTCAGCATCTTGAATTGAAAACTTCATGCTTTGGCTCTGACAGGAGCAGCTAAGCAGTTTTGTTTCCCTAGACCCGATAAATATGAGTAGAAGATGTCAGATTAGAGGGAGGGATGCCTTAGATTAAATAATTTGGTGTGGACGTAGTTTTAACAGTGTGGTACTTGTGTGGAGCAGGGTTGATGGTTTGCTGGGGATGATGTGCTGGAGAGATCCAGCTGGAATCATGCAGAGTTCATGCCCAAACCATAGCTCTGTGACACCAGAAGAGCACATCTTTCTCAAACCTTGATCAGAAACCAGAGTGGGGCATGCCAGGATCCCTCCCTTTGCTCTCTGAGCTAAGAAACCACAGAGAACCTCTGGGCTTCAAGGGGCAAAATCCCCAATACTGACGTGGTTTTGTAGGTTCCCATCCTTACCAAGGAGATAATACTCAAGATCCCAGACCTTCCCTGTGTGATTTCCAGGGATCAAAGAGCTTTCTGAGCCACCTCTAACCATAAATATGATGATAACCACTGCAGCGTGCCCATATGCTTGCATGAATGCAAAGAGGCTTACAAAAGCAGTATTTAGCAGCACACTGTGGACCATTACTTCAGACTTGTGACAATGGAGCTTTGTTCCAGTCTTTGCCACTGCAACTGCACCAAGTGCAAGGTTTTGTCTCCCAGTTCCTTGCAGAATAAATATTGCTGGTGCAGGGATTCAGGAATACAGTTGTGGAAAAATGGGGCTCATCGTACAAAGATCGCTGTGTTTGCCTGCTCTGTACATTACATTTCATATTTTCTCTACAACTTTTTAAGGTGGCCCATGGAAAGGGCTGTAAATGCCAACAGGGCACAGCACCACAGTGCCTCGTTTCTGTCACAGAAGGCATTTTATCAGTTAAATACTGAACATGCCCAGAATTGTGTTTGGCATCCATTTAGGCAGATGTTCAGAATGAAAAGCATGTTATGAATGAGATGCCTCTCACTCCATGACTGGCTATGAAAAATGTGTTAGTCATTAATGGAGAAAAAATGCTATTTTTTTTATAAATCTCACAAAGCTAGGATGATGCTTTGGTATTAGGCTATGTACGTGTCAGTGTGTGTGTGCATGGTATAATTTTAAGACCTATGGCAGTGCAGTGGTAATAGAGACCTAAGGGGAAAGAAAAAAAAAAAGAGACTTTTTGGGTGGTCTTTTTTTTTAATATATATTGTCATGCCTTTCAGCATTTAATCCTTTTTTCTTTTCCCTCAGTGTCAGAGGCTGACACCTCTCTCCGCTGTTTGATTTATTGAACTGGCAGCCTTGCTGCTGTCACAGGTACAGGAGTGGCAGTGCAGTGCATTTTATCTGCTCACTGGACTACATCAGTATAGAATGGATGTCTGCAGGTTTTCAGTTCAGCATGATTCCCTCAGAGTGGTCTAACTGGGTGAAAACTCTGTTCTAATAGCTGAGAATTAGTAGGAACATTCATGCATTTTCCATGAGGTCATCATCTTTTTGCAGGAAGATGGTTTTTATGAAGAAAATTAATTTCCAAAAAGCAGCATGCCATGCAATAGGTGATTTTTAAAGCAATGTTTCTGCTTCTGCTGCCTCCTTCAGGGGGAGAGAGAGTTGTTAATCTGGTCTCTCTGTGGACTCTCAGAACATCCCACAACCACACACAGGAGTGGTATCACACCCCAGCACAAAACTGTGAATGTTTCTTCCCTCAAAAATGTGATGTTCCAGAAGGATTTTGAATGTGTGTTTTACGTGGCTTTGCTCAGGCTGACCCTTCAGAGAGAGCCACGGGGTCTTTCTGGTGTAAAAACTTGGTGGAAAATTAAGACCTCAGCTAAAACACCAGAAAACTTGTCATGATGTCAGATGTAAAACATGTGGTGTCAGGAGGTCTGTAGGAATTTCTACCATTGGCTATGAACTGGGGAAAAGCTTTTAACCTCCTCTTTTATTTTAAACTATTTACAAAAATGTGGTGACAGCTCACAGCCATCATCTCAGGAAGGTCCTTAGAAAGAATTTTAAGGGTTTTGATCAGTTCTTTTTATAAAGACATAAAAAAATAAAAAAGCTGTGCCTGTGCTGAAGTGTGAGTCTTGTTGAGTTTGCTGGTAGAGGTTTGTATTTTAATATGGAAAATCTCTGCCTTATCCCTAAGGAAAGCTGAATTCTCGAGCTGAATGAACTGGTCGTGCCATTTTTGAAGTTATTTCTTGGGGAATGGGTGGTAGTGAGCTTGTTTCCTTGTTTTTTTATATATTTTATACATTTTATCTGTAATTTTTAAAAACTGTATTTCAGCATCTTTTCGGAATATGTGTATGACTGAGTGGGTTTCAATAGAATTAGTTTTATAAGAGGATAAATGACACTTCTCAAAGTTCAACTTCTGGCCATGTGAAGTTTATAATGCTTTTGTTTTAGTGAGCAAAGCAACCCCTTAGGTGCTGTGTTGTGAGGAGATAGCAGTTTGTATCAATGCTCAACTATTGGCACTTAATGTCACTTCTGGGGACTCCAATCCTCCCCTTTCCCCAAGGACAGAGCATTTGCAAACATCCCAGTTCCACAACAAACTGTTTCCTTTAGCATTCCGAGGCACTCGAGGGATGCCTGGCTTGCAGAAAAATCATCATTTTTCTAAACCCACTGAATGAATTATGTAGAACAGTTAAGTGCATATTCAGAGATGTTAATAAAGGCACTTTTAGCCCTGAAAAAAAGCCCAAGCCTGGAGGAAAGAGGAGGAAACAACAGAATTTTTCACAGAATATTTGAATAATGAGATCAGTACAAGACTGTACGTTGAAGACACCTTTTAAGCAATTTAGGTACTTAGGCTGAAGAGCTATTATTAAACCACTGAGGACCTAAAAGTGCAACCTAAAAGTGCATGAGATGATGTGGAAGGATCATTTCCTACCCTTCATAACTCTGTCACTTACTGGCAGCAAAGAGAAAGAAACTTTGTTGTGCATGGCTAGAAGTTTGGGTTGATTTATGTGATGTGGGTGCCCAGCTGGCGTGATACATGAAAACACCTCTTCTCCTGATGAACTTCTTGTTGTTTCACAAGGGCTTTGATGTATTTTGAGCAGGTTCACAGCCTGCCCTGTGACAGTTTCAGTGCCCAGGCAGTGGAGATAAATTGGAGATGGCTGGCAGTGAAATCTTAAAAAATGTGCTGACATCCTAGGTGAACCACAGCCATGTGATTTGATTGATTTTGTTTTGGGGTGGTTGGGTTTTTTTTTTTTTTTTTGTGTGTGTGTGTCTTTTTTTTGTGTGTGTTTTGGGCTTTTTTTTTTTGGTTCTTGGGTGGGGTGGATGTAGAGAGTTGCTGTCACTCGAGGTCCCTCTGCTCTGTTAGGAGATGGGGGTTTTTAATTGATGCATGCAGAAATAAATCAGAGCCCCATTTTCACTCAGCTCTAATGCTTCTGTTGCAAAGTTTGCTGTCTTTCTCTTGCTGGGCAGCTCTTTTGGTGTGGTGTGATCTCAGATGCTGGAATATGCAGTCAGCACTTTCTCATCTGTCTCTCTCTGGTGTTAATTACAAAGCCTTTGCAGCCTGCACCATTGCCTCTTTTCAACTGTGTTTAGTCAGGCTTGTTTCTCAAACTAAATAAAGGAGAAGGAGCTGAAGAATTAATACTGGCACCTGCCAGTGCTTGAGTTAATGAGCTATATGAAGGAAAGCCTTGAGAAATTTCCCTTTTTCTTTTTTTTTTTCCTGTTTTAATTACTCTGGTTGTCCTACAGCACCAGTCAGCACTCCAAGTAGTGTTAATTTCTTTGCCACAAGAAATCCCATAAAAAGAGCTACTTCCCTGTGTAGTTTTAACCCTTATATTTATTGTAACCTCTGATACAAAAAAGAGAAAGCCTCAGCATTTCTGCCTCTTAGAAATGCAGAGTTTCACCATGAGATGTTCTTCCACTGCATGCTGAGCTGGGATCCGTGGAGGCACAAACTTACCCTTCACTTTTAACTGAATTTTGCAACTTGACGAGTTTTTCTTTGGCTTTGGTCATGTTTTCTAATAGCTATATGACTTATATTTGAAATATAATAATGGTCAAATGACACACAGCAAGTTTAGCTGTATTCCTGCCTCGCTGATCACTCACACTGAGTTTTTGTGCAGACTGGAAAGTAATAGACAGCAACTCATTCCTGCTTCATGCAAATGAGTGTCTCCCTCCAAAATATCTCTTGCCTGGTACATGGAAACAGCTTTTTGAAAGCCAGAGACCAGCACTGTGAAGCCTTTGATCTTAGATTAAAATAATGCTCAGCGTGGGAGGGTGAAACTCAGAGTGGTGGTCGGAGTTTGGGAAAGGTGACACGGGAAACAGGAAATATCAAAAGAGTATTTGGGCCAGGTATTCATCAAAAAGTGGCTTCATCAACCCAAAGGCAATAAAGACTGTGAAACAGCAGTCACAAGAGGGTGCTATTTAGGAGAAAAACACCTAATTAATGGAAGAAATCGGTATATCAGAGTGCCTAAATGGTTGTTTATCTGAATTGCCAGCAGGTCCCTGCTAACTCTTCATAAATGGAAAAAAAATCCCTTCTCGTTGTAGGCTATTTGCCAAAAATTCCCTTTATAGAGGCAGAAAGTACAACATCCAGACTCCCCGTTTCTAAAAGTTTAATATAACCATCGTGAGAGTACAGTAAAATGTTTCTTTCCTATACCTAAAAAGTAAAATCCTCCATTTTATGTAACATTCATTCATTTTTTTAGTGCCACAAAAAAAACCCACTGCATAATCTCATAGGAAAAAAGGTTTTTAAAATAGGAATTGCATCTTCTGCTTTGTAATGATTGGTTTTTATTTAATTACTGAAGATTGCCCTTCTCTCCTCTGGGAATAGTTGAGGGGTTTTTGTTTTGTTTTTGTGCAGTTTTTTTGGCTTTTGGTGGTTTTTTTTGTCTGTGTGTGTGTTGTTTGTTTTCTTTTTTTTGCTTTGACACTCTTTCTTCTCCTGTTTATGACAATTCCACACAATGTTCTTGCACATTAATAGTTCAAAAGTAAAGCTAATTAAGTAGTGTCATCATAGCAGCCTCTTTCTAAAGTACAGTGGGAATGTAATAAGGAATCACTGCATTAAAAGGGAAATTAATTTTCTCTGTCTTTACTGAGAGTGGTTAATTAAAAAGAAGGTATTTAACAGGTAAAGATTGGATTGTTTGTGATACAGCTCTAAATAAAGGGTTTGGGGTTGCCTGTGCTTCTACCTTGACAGCTTTCTTTAGGATAACCAAACACACACAAAATAAATAATCAGAGGAAGGGAGAGAATTTCTCCTAACTGTCCACAGACAGACAAAATATTTCTGCTGTAATTCACCTCACTCTATCACAGCATTTATTTGTTTTGTTCTTGTTATTTTTTTCTCTTGTTTTTCTCTAATTTAATACTGGTAGTTAAGACTGAAGCATCTCACTGTCCTCTCTGAAAATAAGGATAGTGGATTGGAGCTAAAGCATTGGTCAATCTGAAATCTACCTTTAAAATTTTTTTTCTTTTTTTCTACACTTTAATTCTTTTTTATAAGGATCCAAAGTATCTTATTTATGACAATATTAATTGTTTAAACAATTAATATGACAATATTAATTGATTAAAGGACATAATTAAAGGATATTAACTGTCAGTGGAGTTGCATCACTTGGGCAAAAGGAGGGCCCCTTGTCTCTGTGTGGATTCATGAATAGCACCAGTTCAGCATCTGCCACGTCTATTTAAAATAATAATGAATTTAGTCCTTAGGAAAGCAAAAGATTAACAACAAGAGCAGCTCTTGCCAGGATTAGAGTAGGGAAGTGCTGCAGCAGCATTTCTCAGCCACTCTGCCAGGAGCCTTGAGTTTTGGCTGGAAAGAAGGAGGCTGTTTGAGCCATTTAAAGCCCCTTTGCCAGAGGAGCCCCCAGGTCCCACGTGTGCTCAAGATGTGGGTCCTCCCCATGGCTCAGTGCTGGGAGCTCACACCCATGGCTGACAGGGAGCAGAGCTTTATGCTTCTCTGTAATAAATTCATGTCGTGGCAAGGGTTGAAAGTGAGATTCAGAGATGTTAAAGGCTTAGAAAGAGCTTCTGGAGTAATTTTGCACTTTGGTTTGTGTTACTGCATGATAGTACTGCTGGTTTGCCACAGTGGTTCTTTGTCACATCCAGCCCTCAGCCCTCTGCTTGAAATGATCTCAGAATCTCCTTTGCCAAATCATTACACTATTTGTTTTTAGAAGTTTCCTTTTCATCTTTTAAGATGTTAGCTTTAATTTCTTGACTACAGGCATTTTTTTCTTGCACTTGCCTCACTTTTTTATGAACGCTTCTTAGGCTCTTACGCATAATGCTAAATTTCAGCAGTGTTTTTCCTCTGGGTAGCTGTTGAGACCACTTTTAAAAATTGAGACTTTCTACACAGATACAGCATTTTGCTTAGTGGCACCTTCTGGAGGCTGTTCTGAACTGAGTTGGTGGCATTTTTAATATAAACACTGTGCACATGCACTTCACCCCCAGGTGCTGGGTAGGGGGACCAGATTCTGCCACTGGATGAAAGACTGGACATGTCTGACAACATTCAACTCAAAACCAGAAATGTCACCATCTTATCCCTAAGAAAATGGTATGTTTTAAAGTTTGGAAAGGAATGTAAGATGTTCTGGTTGTATGAAAGAACTTAAAATTTTATTATAACTGATAGTCTTTCTCTCGCTTGTTCCTTGTTCTCTCTCTTTTTATTTATTTATTTTAAAATATTCTCATGCATTATGAATCCCAAAGTTCAACAGCAAAATAAATCAGAGAACGTTGTTACTGTCTTTGTTTTGTTCTAGGTTTTAATATTGCAGGCAGAAAATTAGTGGTAAAGATAATGAAGTGATTTCATTGCTTCTTTAGCTTAATTAAACAGCCGATAGCTAAAGGAAATCAACAGACTAATGCTGGAAAAGACTGTGCTAACTTTCTCATAGTTAATGTTTAGGATTATAAAACAGTAAATAATGGAATATGTGCATTCATTTTTCTCCCTAACAAATTCCCACACCTAATGTTAGTGCATTAATTTATTCATTTTATACATTTCTCCATATATGGGTATGTGGTTAATAAGTCTTTAGGAAATCACCGAAAGTTGTTCTGGAAATATAATTGCACAAATAAAGTGACAGGAGGAGCATAATGAGAACACAAATGTGATTTTTTGGTGTGGTTTATTCTGCACTCCAAGGCGCTCAGCTAGGAGAGACCAAATGTGGGAAAGCTGTCACAGGAGAAGAGCACTCAATGCTCAGCTAAGAGAGCAAAGATAAAGAAGTTCTGGAACTCTACTGTGGAAAGACAATGGGAATGGAAAAATAGGAAAAAAGATGGGACTCAACAGTGCCGTCCTAAAATTTAGAAACTAAATGATCAAACTACTTCTGTAGAAATTGTGTGGTTTTGGCCTCTTTCCAGGGTGTGTTAGGATTTCCCCCCAGAAATGTTAGAAATGCCAGAATCAGTCATTTTGCTGTACATGTTTCAGCACAGATTTTTATCTGTGTTTAGCAGGAATTCATGTTGGCTCGTGTGAGTTTTTCCCTTGGACATGCTGATGTCCCTGTTAGTGAGAACAGCTTTATTAGATAAGTGCAAGCACATAGGGGCACATTATTCTGATTTAAGAAACTCTTGTTTGGATTTAGTGCTTATATTCTTGTTTAGCACATCAGCAAGCTGTCTAGCTTCAGATGAGGTCGTTGTTTGATATTGATTTATTTAAGTTACTGCTACTCTTGTATAGATCCTGGCTTAATTTCAGGCTAATTTGGTTTTCACTGAAATTGATGAAGCAGCTATTTAACATAAGCTGATAGAAATGACTGCTAAGCTAAAGCTGTGGAAAACTCCAAATAAAACCTCCAAGAAACAAACAAAGAAAAAGCTCAAAAATCTCCTTATTATGTGTGCATTAGAAGTAACCTTTCAAGCTGCTGCAAAGAGGGGTGATTTCATTTTGTTGCCAACTATAAAAATACAGAGCTTCAGATTAAGTTGTGAAGGTATAGCTAAGAAAAATATCAACACACAGGAGATGCTTTGCTGCAAGATAAAAGTTGACCTTACCTAGTTATATTGGTGTAATTCTGTGAGATTAGAGACTCCTACAGATGGGGGATCCCACCAGGGGTAGGGTGGGGACAAGTGGTTTTCTAGTCCTGTGTTCTCTTTCTGACAGTGAAGAATCCCAGGTGCTTGTTGGCTGTGGTCTGCTTTTCTATTTGTGAATATTTAATAATTGAAAAGAATATTTTATGGGTTTTAAAGGCCCATCCAAGAAGCTCCTGGCCCCTGAGGTGGCCCTTAAGGAAGGACAGAGCTACTGGAGTGGGCAGGGAGGGATCTGGAGGGGACTCCCATTCCCTCCCCAGGGGCAAGATCAACTTTAACCACTTTTCTCATGCTGCCTGGTTATATTTTTTTATCATTTATAATTTGATCGTGCTCC
This sequence comes from Cisticola juncidis, assembly GCA_013400215.1. Taxonomy (NCBI): domain Eukaryota; kingdom Metazoa; phylum Chordata; class Aves; order Passeriformes; family Cisticolidae; genus Cisticola; species Cisticola juncidis. Next base: position 310,969 of record VXBR01002557.1, on the reverse strand, counting down.
CTTTCTCTGGTGTCACCCCTGGAAACAACCCATTAAATGTTCCAGAGGAGATAGTTTTTATTTCCCCCACTTCTTATTTTATGTTTTCTGTTCTCTTTACCCCTGAATTTAGTCACTGCTTCAGGAGCTGAGGATCTCTCAGAGTCAGAGTTGAGTCCTGTTTTCCACATGTGGGGAACAAAAATAGCCTGTACAGCAACTTTTTAATAAGTTTTTCCATTATTCTGTATACTCATTTTACCAGTCTCAAATATATAATTAGAGAGATAAAGTGTACAGATAAAGCCAAGCTCCTGCTAATCTCTTTTCACCACTCAAAATTCCTTCAGCCAAAAGCAGGCTGCATAGAAGCAAATGCAATTCCAATTTCTTTTAATGGGAATCCAGGATTTTCAGATCCTGGTTGATTAAAACTGCTCCTGATACCAATTCGTTGTCAATTATTCTTGTTTTGCATAACCCCCAAACATATTAATTTGCTACTTAAAACTGCTGCTGCCTGCTGCTAACAATTAGATAACCAGGCTGTCACTCCAAGTTTTTCCCCACTGAACTTGGCAGGGTTTAAGTGGCCCTTTTCTGCCTCACCTCTGGGAGTGCATCCCCATAGAGCCAATATTAAATTTAGCAAAAATGAACTCTGAATAATCACATGGGTTCTGAACTGCTCATCCAGGCCAACTCTTCTGCCTAAGCTGGAACTGTTTCAGGAGCACTTACGAAACTGAGTTATTTTAGTGAGCTGGAGTTCGTGGAATATTTGGCTGTGAAAATAACACAGTAATTTTTTCCTATATATTGGGAGAGACATTACTTAGGTATTGCACACAGCTTCTACTTTTTGTTTGGACAGGGCTATCTTAGGGCAAATGAATGTTGAAGTAGTAGATTGATTTGAAAAGAAAAGAAATTGGATGATAAAATGGTAATTAAATTTGTTATACTCTCCTCCTATTGTTGTTTCATTACTCTTTTCTTTATATCCTTAAATATTTCCTTCCCTCTGTTGATGGTCCTGTAGTTAGTTGAACTTGTATTTGTTTACAGGCTTAATTTTCAAATTGTTTTGGTTGTACAAAGCTTTTCTGGGGCAGGAATTACGGCATCAAAAGTAGTCCTTGAAAGGGCCATGAGTTTGTTTTTTAGACCTTTTTTCCGTGAAAGTTCTCTGTAAAAAAAAAAAAACAAAAACTGAAGAAAGAAAAATGGAGAGGGAGCTCCACTGGCTCCTTTCCCCAATGTTCCAGATGCAAGGGGAAAATGGGTTGGGTTTGTTTGGTGATTGCTACTATTACAGCTTCCTTAAAATTGTTGATTATTAGCTATACACAAGGCATTCACCCTGGATAAGCATTTCTAATTTCTGAGAGATTTATTTTCATTCCTCTGCTGCTTTGGAGGTTTTGTGATGCAGTTGCAGAGGCTTGTGATGCATGTTGCCTTGACCTTGTGAGGTGATTCCTTTGAAAACCAGGAGCTTTAGATGAAAGGAGGTTTTGTTAATAGAAAGAAGTTTGTTTTTTTCATAGAACACTGCCTTTATTACTAGATAAGTAATTCTTACTCCTATTCTGATATTGTTGTGCCAAAGATGTAAAAGATGCAGAAATTACTGTAATAAGAACGAAGTAAAATATTCATATCTTGCTGGAGACTTTGGAGAGTGCATGGAGCAGAGGGTGGGAGGAGATTTTCAGTATTAAATGACAATCTAGGATTTGATAATGGAATATAAAACCCTGATATTTTCAAGAAGGTCGAAAGAAATGCTGACAGCAGTTTCACTTCTTTAAGAAGTCATGTCTGTAAAACTTTCTTTTCAAAGCTAGAAGTACTGCAGGTATACAAAGACATCCATTTTTATCAGGTATAAATCATCCTAAAAGCCACAAGTCTTGAATTTCTGCCCCTGGCTGCTAAGCAGCTTAATGTGAAGTTGAATTTATACAATTATTTTGCCCCCTGCAGATTCGGAGTGAGAGAATTGTAGGGTGCACAGGGAATGCTCCACGTGTCCCTCTGTATCTCTGGGAATTACTCTTCCCTCATGCCCGTAATCATCCACTGAGCTTAGAATTGACTTTGCACTTTGGAAGTGGACACCAGTGAAATTGGGGGTGAGTCTCACACTGAATTGATCACAGTAGTGTCACTTTTTGGATAACTTCTGAGGGAGTTGCCATTGCCAGGGATAAAGCACAAGGAGGGTGCCACCAAGCAGGCAGGGCAGTAATGGTCCCCACTTGCAGGGTAACAGGGAGGACTAATCTGATTCAAGGCAAATTCACAAGCATTGCCTCACTCTTTTCTAAACTGGGGCTGCTGGCAGCTGTTAAATCAATTGTAAGCATTACAGCTCTTAAGTTACATTATTCATCAAGAATAACAAGCCTGCTTGCCTCTTTCAAATGCTTGCTGTGCACACATTTAACCCAGTCTTCACTGCAGCCAAGAGAAGAAGTGAAAAAAACGCAGTGATGTTCTTTAAGAGGGAATTCTAATGCAGAAGGAAAGTTTTCCTTGTTAGGGAACAGTTAGAAAGTGCAAATAAGTGTCCCAGTTCACAGCTGGACATGAACACAGCAGCTCAGAATTGTCACAGGCTGTCACAGCCTCATGGTGTCAGGGCAGCAGGCCACAGCCCTGATGACATTCATGTTAATGGGAGATCATTGCAGATTACTGGGGCTGTAATTTTGCTAATGCATTTTGACAGCACCTTCAAAATACAGTTATACTTGCCTATCATAATCACTTGTTGTGTATTTCTAATCTGACATGCAGGACAGGCAGCAAGGAGAGGAGGAAGAGAAAAAGAGGTATGAAAGCTTTAGTGACTTACATGGACAGTGTTACTATTACACTTTAGCTGGATGCCTGTGTGAAGCACAGACAGAGCCTTTTATAGAAGAAAAACTGTACATGGGATGCTCACAGCTCACATACACCCTGATTCTCTGGGTGTGGTGGGGAAATGAGGACTCACAATCTCCTGAACCACAGCTTTGCAGAAAGACACAGTTTAAGGAACAACTTCTAGGGTTATGTTCTAGTCCAGGGTTAGCCCCAGCTGAATCCTTGTCCACCTGTGGATGCATTCCATCCCAGCAGGAGGCTGGGAGCTCCAGCTGTGGCTGGAAAGCTTGTATGGGATCTCACCAATGTGCAAAGCTTTTGTGTCAGGTGTAGACATCAGCCCTGGGCTCTCAGAAACGCACCTGGTTAGTAGTGAATGTGAGATGTGTAACCACTTAGGCAAGGAGAAACCTTTTTCCTGTTCTCCTCTCCGTGCTGGCTTTTAAAATGTAGTATTTAGTGTGGAGAAAAAAGGTCTTGATGATATGAGTGCTGGAAGCCAGTTGTCCCAGTCCAAGTTATATCAATGAGCAGGAAATTATTTCTGTTATAACTTTGGTTTTCAAGAACAGATTTTCTTGACTTGATTGCTTAAAATTGCTTGGGTTTATGTGCTATTTTGTACCATTTGCACCAGTTTAATGTGTACAGCCTTTTTCTGGATTTTTTCTTGTTCTTGAAACTTATCATACAAAGAAGAAAGCCTTTTTTATTGTATTGAGATTTGTTCAGAAAAAGTAAGATAGATCTTTTAGAAACAGCTCTGTGATTGGAGTTTTGCTAAGCAAAGTAACCAGATGGAATTTGACTTCCCCTTTTCCAGGATAGAGCACAAAAGTTACTTCAGCTCAACTGCAAAAATAACTGGCTCAAACCTCTTAAACTCCAAAGAATTCCAGTGGCAGTAGTTGGGAATATTCCTAGTAGGGAAAATCTCCATCCTATCCTGAATCAGTTGGTCCTGATAAATAATGTCAAATCTCATGGTGGATTCCCTAAATGCTTCCATATTTTGAGGATTTTGGATGTCCTTTCAGCCTCCTTGCTTTCTGCTTTTGACTGTTAAAGTAAGAAGTGGGAAAAAATTAATACAAAACCAATGTTGTGATTAAAACCATGGTGTTTGCAATATTGTTCCTTCACTCAGAAAATGGCATGATGTCTATATAGTAAAACCTTTCATATAACACAATACAGAATCATGAAAGGCATTGTAATGCTGGTTTTTGATTCTTTTCCCCATAAGGCCCACTGGAATTGCAACCTGTTAATTGAACATGTGGCATAGGATGTCAGCACACAATATGATTTGTTAGGGAAAGCACAGAACAGAACAATGCCAACTTAGTTTCCTGTCCCTTCTGCTGCATTTTCTGCATTGAGAAGTGAATGGTATTGGAGAATACCGAGTTCTTGTTTCTGTTACTGATTGTAAGGAAGGATTTAATTCTGTAACAAATTCCCTGTAAAATGCAACACATCAGATTCTTTGTTTTCTAAACAGCTGAGATTCTGCCCCCCTTGGATTCACACAGGTAGCAGGCAAGTGCATCAAAATGCTGAACTGTATGATTTTTTAAAAAAAATTACATTTAATTGGGTTTTTGTTCAGCAGATAATTGCTTACCCTGCAAACCCAGACATTTCTAATACACGCATACAAAGTCCATGTTAGGTAATTAAGAAATTCCTTTTTAAAAAGGAAAAATACTAAGGAAGAAGAGGCAAAAGCTAAAGCACACAATGTAGAAATGCACTTGAGTGTTCAGATAGTTTTGTGAAAGCCTTTCTTTTCAGCTGTGAGGAGACTGTCAGCTCACAGATGTCCCCAGGGGCTGGAACTGTTTAATTTTCAGGCTTTCTGCTGGAAGGATGAAAATAACAGTCGGTGACAAAGGCACATGAAGAGAAGAGGAGGTTCTGACAATGATGAAGCCATAATGTTTAGGGTCTTCTGTTTAAAGCTTTTCTTTAGCAATCACTGAAACCTCTCTGCACATGACAATATCTGTTTATATCTTTATTGGCTTTAGAGAAAGTCATCCTCCTTTTCCACTACCATGGTGGTAGTGGCAAGAGGAGGAAGATTTTATCTAAAGATGGTCTTTTTCCATCTTCGTTCTTATGGTAAAAAAATTAACCCAGCAAATTTAACAATGCTGACAGCACAGAGGTATTTGAAGGCTGGTGCTCATGGCTTAAATGTACTTTAGCAAGGAGTGTGGCCAAATAGGAGCAGATCAGTGGCATTCAGCAACTGGAATTAAGGACTCTGTGCCAATACCATGACAATTTAAGCATTAAATTTTACTTCAGAAAATCTCTATCACGTCCTATAGACTTCCTGTAGCAGGGAGAACATCTTCCAGTATACCTGGAATATATATATTTGTGTGATCTGGACACACTTTATGTTGTGAATCATATGACAAGAGGGGGAGAAATGGGATTTTGCTTTAAAAGTGTGGCTAAAAGACTTCTATAGATGCAGCCATTAAGTAGCATTAACAGCATCACTAGCAAAGCAATGTCTGTTTCCTGTGCACTGCTACAAATTACAGCCATTTTTTGATACTCTAAATTATATCCTAGATTTACTGACAGTGGCTTAAACCTTAGGGTTTTTTTCCTACAGGTTTAAATGCCTGCTATTGCAGCACCATTTCTCTTCTTAAGAGCTTCCCTTTCCCAGCACCAGCTCTCAGTGAATTCAAGAAGCAATAAGTCAGTGGTTGGCAGTGAAAGTAGCACTGAATGAGGCATAAGCACCAAATTTTAGCTTTTCAGCACCTGTTCATATCAGTGCCTAAAATGTGAACTCTGGTTTTGGACTGGGTTTTTTTTTTGGTTGGTTGGTTGTGTTTTGCAAGGGAGGACAGTAAAGTATCTCCAGTGTTTGCTTCCTAAACTTTATATGCTTCTGCCTATATCTTGCCTCCAGTAGTTGAATTCAAAAATACGTTAAAATTGGGAAAAAGAACCAACTTTGAGGCATGAGAACGTGAGAATTTGTGGAAAATTAGTGTACAGACATTCTAGTCACTGGCCATTAACTGAGCCATTTTATTTTTATTTTATCAGCATCTGGTCTATTTAGTGTTGTGAAATTGCCATTTTAAGCCTAGCTGACAACTAAGCCACTCACTCCCACCCTCTCCCCTCATGGGGTATGGGAGGGAATCAAAGGAGCAAAGTGAGAAAACCTCTGAGCTGAGAGGAAGTTTATTAGGGAAAACAAAAGCCATGCACAAGGAAAACAAAACAAGGGGTTGATTTCCCACTCTCCATCAGCAGGCAGGTGTTCAGCCATCCCCAGGAAAGGTGGGATGGAATATCCCTTTGGCCAGACTGGGTCAGCTGTCCCAGATGTGTCCCCTCCCAAATCCTTGTGCACCCCCAGCCCACTCAGAAAAGACCTTGATAGCGAGTGCTGCTCAGCAGTAAAACATAAAAACTCTGTTGAAATATCAACTCTGCTTTCAGCACAAATCCAAAACACTGCCCCATAGCAGCTATTATAAAGAAAATTATTCCTACCCCAGCCAAAAGCAGCATTAGAAATACATTGTCTTCTTTATGTCAGTGGGCTGCCTGTGACAGGTACCGAATTAACAGCACAAGAAAACAAAGTCCTCTCTTTTTTACCAGCAAAATAAATAAGTTCAGCAAGGGTGTAAGGAACACAAGCTTCCCCCACACTGCTCGAGCAAAGTGCCTCAACTCTGACCTGAGCGCAAACCTCCGAGGGAGAGGGCGTTTGTTAAATTTCTTTTCCAATTAATTTGACAGCTCTGCTGAGACTCCTAACAAAGGTACTAATTCATGCAAATTGCAGTAGCGGACCTGTGTCATCAGGGAGCTGGGCTGAGCTCTCTGAAACATCACACAAGCCACCAGGCAGCATTTTGATTAGAAGGTGACACTGGATTTGCAGCCTCTTCTGCATTAATTTTCTCACAGGGACAGCGCCAGACTCCTGTACGTGCTAACGGAGGTGGAAAGTTGTAAAAGAATATTCAGCTTCAGTAAAGGCATCATCATCTTCCCTCCATCCCTGGGAGAAAATTTATTCCTTTTATATGTCTGAATTAACTGTTTTGACTTGGGATCTGTGCATTGACACAAACAACTGGGAGAGATGTTCCATGCATTGCTCAAAATAAAAAACAAAGGCAGAAATGTGTCAGATAGCAAGATACAGTCTGTAGTCCAATATATGAATCAATTGGTTTCATCAGACAGGTTATGGAAAAAATAAGAACATTCTCCACTGGATAAATGACAGTATAGAAACTGAGATGGGTATGATCAAAGGATCAGAAGGTATTCCTGTAAAAGCTGATTGAAAAGTTTGTGTTTGTTCATCACAGAGAAGATAAGCTCATGATAGATCTTTGTAAGATGAGGAATGGCTTTGAGAGGACACGTCAGGAGCAGCTGGTCTTCCTGTCATGTAATAAAAACCAAGGGTACATTGATTTGGCAAAAAAAAGGTAACAAATTTGAAGATAAATTGAAGAAAAGATGAATTTTTGCACTTCACATCAACTACCTAGGCTGGAACAGAATTCTTTGAGGCCAATAATTTGCAAAAACCCACCAAATATGGGATAGTCTACGTGAAGGACAGTACAATGATGATTAATATAATTATCTTTCTTAAAAAAATAGCTATCTCTAACCCTGCATTTCCAGGTTTTTGAAATGCTATTTGGGTTGTAGGTGTGAGGCAGAAATAATTAGGGATGGCAAATGGTGATTCCCTCTTGGCCTTCCACTTTTATGTGATCTTACCATTAGGTGTGAGGTGGGTACTGGGTAAAATCTGCATGGAAATTAATTTCTTTTTTATTTCTTTTTTATTTCTTTTTTATTAATTAAATTTTATTAATTTCTTTTTTATTTTCTTTTTAATAATATTTTTTGTTTTCTTTTTCTTTTCTGAACCTGCTCATCTGGCCTGCTTTTTTGGGCACAGGGAAATTACATAAACATCCCCAAGCTAGGAGAGTTGTTTTTTCACTCTTCAGCTAAATCTCGCCCACAGGGATTGCCAGGCACTATCTTGATTTTTCCACTGGGCTATAGGGAAAACATCTTATCAGGAGCTGGTGGCCTGTGGGACAGGGGCTGCCAGGTCTGTTTGCTTTGCTCTGGGGGGGAATGGTGGTTCTTGTTTTGATTTTCTTTAGAGTTCTGACAGAGGGGGGAGGTTAAACAAAGGCTGAACCTGAGCATTTCCACAGTTATCCTTTTGTGGCACTTTCAGCCTGAATTAATTTTTATTTCAAATTTACTGTTTTGAAGCCATCACAATCCTATGTCTGGTTTGCCTTTGAGGAGTTCACAGTGTAAGTTCAGCTCAGGGAAGAAGCATTTCTTTGCCTTTTATCCTTGCCAACTGATCATTTGAAATTCTTCATGTGTGTAATTGTATGACCTTCTCTTTTTGGTTCTGGTGGTTTTTTTTCTGGTATTTCTTTAATTTAAATATGACGTTGCAGTACTACTTGAATTAACAAGTTATTTTTCATCTGTCTGCAGATTAAGGGTTTTTTTAAGAGAACAAAACATGAAATTGCTTTGTTTTATGAAGTAATATAATGTATCTCAGTGTGTCCAAGCTTTGAGTTAGGAAAACCTCTTGTTTATGGAAAGCAAAAGCTAGTGCTTATAAACATGGGGGTATTAAATTCCTGATTTAAATACCTCTTCACGTGATCCACTGGGATTTTTTTCCCCAAAACTGAGTGCGGAGAAGCCTCAATGCCTCACACATTTTGGGAGGGGACTATCTGGGGTAGCTGACCCAGTTTGGCCATTCCATCCCACCTTTCCTGGGGATGGCTGAACACCTGCCTACTGATAGAGAGGGGAGAATCAATTCCTTGTTTAGTTTTCCCTATTAAACTGTCTTTCTCTTACATCACAGTTTTTTTTCACTTTGCTCCTTTGATTCCCTCCCATACCCCATGAGGGGAGAGGGTGGGAGTGAGTGGCTTAGTTGTCAGCTAGGCTTAAAATGGCAATTTCACAACACTAAATAGACCAGATGCTGATAAAATAAAAATAAAATGGCTCAGTTAATGGCTAGTGACTAGAATGTCTGTACATTAATTTCCCACAAATTCTCACATTCTCATACCTCAAAGTTGGTTTTTTTCCGAATTTTGAAACAATTTTTCCCAATTTTAACATATTTTTGAATTCCATTGCACTTTAAACAACGCTGCTGGCAGCAATCCTGGCTGTAATGCACTGCACAAAAAGTGATACAGAAGCCCTCTGCAAGGCACAACGTGGAGCTAGCACAGGCTGTGGTTGTTCCCTCAGGACAGTGCTATCTCTTATGTACATATAATTAATATGTCTGCCAGTAACAATTATTAAACAAAGAACAGGAATTGTTTCTGCTCAATGGCTTGACCTGGGAGTAAAGCCAATTTCAGAAGCATCTGATTAAAATATGTTAAGGTCACAGATCACTATAAAATATGAAGCGGGGAGGAAAAAAGCAGAAATTTACTCATGAGGAAGATTAAATACTACTGATTTTTTATTTTTGTGCTAACAGCAGCCTTCAGGTGTACATAATGCAAAGTTCTCATTCTGAAGAGTGTTTTCCTAGAGACATTTCAGTGTCACCTTGCACTGAGTCCTTGCCCCATGTGTATCTCATGGATGATGTAAGAATACAAATACTGAGAACATTTGTATGTTTTTATTTCTTCATCAGACAGAATGGAATCCTACAGGCAAGGAGAGAAAGTCAATATCCTTACCTCTTCCTGGGGATATTCTTACAGTAGGGGTAATTGGGTCCAATGACAGGAAGAGCTTTTATCCCTCATTAGAGCCTTTCTTAATCTTATTTCCCTCTTCCCTCAGGTGCCAGCACCACAGCCCATCACAGAGAAAGCCTGCTCTGCATGTGCAGCCACAGCCTTTAGTTTTGAGAGCTGTTCACTTAAGTGGTGTCTTTTTATTCAGGTCTGATGACAGAAAGTGTGCCTGAAGTTCAATGGAAATATAAATCAAAAATACAGTCTAATTTTTAGAAGCCTTTTTGGGCTGAGTTGGTATTCAAGAAGTTACATACAGGCTCAGGAGAAAGAGAGGATGATACAGACCTATAGAATGCTATAATATTTATGGCTTTCCAAATACTAATTAACAAGAGCTGCTGAAGGTGATTTCATTGCTTTGAGAGATTTTGAAGGAAACCTACATTAAATATTTGGTGGTGAATGTGGTGCCATAGTGAAAAATGGGGGAAAAAAGCTGTGTAAAGGAACTGGATAACAGTTCAGAGGTGCAAGACTGTGTGTGGGCACTGAGATGAGCCAGTCAGCAGCATTTTTAAGAAACGACTGGACATAGCAGGGTCTCATTGACGTGGTGGTGGTAGGTGATAAGTTGGACTTGATGGTCCCAGAGGGCTTTTCCAACCTAATGGATTCTGTGATTGCCTTCCCAACCCACCTGCCCAGCCAAAGGTCGTCCTGTGACCTCAGGCCCAGCTTCAGGACTCTGCTGCTGCTCAGATGGCTGTGGGAATAGTTTGCAAAGCCCCTCTAGGAGTGGCCACTTCCATGGGAAATGCTTCCCTGTCATCTCTGCAGGGCACAGGAGGTTTGTCCCAGAGTTGCTCTCATCTGTCTGGTTAATGCACGCTCTAAGGATGTGTTATCTGTGAGCTGGACAGGTTTGTGATTGAATTCCCTTCTTTGGAAATGCTGTGCCTTAATGTCTCAGTGCCATTTCACCCCTGGGCTGCTTTAATGAGGAACAAAGAGAGGAAACAATCAATTGGTGTGTGCTGGTTGGCCAACACCACGGCTGTGTAATCCGCTTCCAGCGTGTTGGGATGCTCCAACCTTGCCTAAAAAGCACAAAAAGTAAAGCTCCTGCAGGGCTGGGGAGCACCAGGGAGTTTGCAGATGAAGTTTCTCTGACCTTGTGCAGGAGGTGGGTCCTGTCAAACCTGGAGTGCTGGGGTTGGGACGTCACCATTGCAGGCTCTACTTGTTCCTTGGTGTTTGCAGCTGGGAATTGGGGGGATTGCTCTGTGTGCAGGGGGCTGCAGGACCTGAATGCTAAAGTGCTGCTGTTTACTAACAGATTTATGTTTTAATTTACAATTAATTCCAATTGAAATTAATAATTTAACCCTAAATTAGGAGCATGTTTTCATCCCAGGCAGATTAGTCAAGCTGAGGCAAAAATCACTTCGCTGTAGAAAAGACAATCACTTTCCTTTAATCAGTAGCTACCACGGACTGTTACACGCATTTGTTTTCCTCTCACTGAATGAACTTTCCCTGCTCTCTGTCTCTGAGGCAGACTCATCAGTTAGAGCTTAAGGAAATTCATTTTCATACAGCAACAAGGACAGCCAGAGTCCTGGAAGTCCAGAGACCTAACAGGTGACTCAATAAACTCATCCTGGCGTACACACAAATAAAAGAGACTGAAATCAGACTAAACACAGTTTTTAAATGCTGCATTTGGGAGTTACCACAGGAGTCACCAGAGCCAGCAGGCTTGAGGAAATCTTCCTAAAAAACCAAAACCAGCCAGCCTTGCTGTACAGTTTATGTCACATATGTAGAAACTCCCAAAGTTTCCTTTACCCACTTTTAATGTGCTAACAGTTTTTTTCCTTCTTCCTCTTGCATTGTTCCCCATTGTGAGGGAAAGAAGAAATTCTCATTTTTTGCAAGAAGTTGTTGAGGAAAAGCAACTGCTGTTCACAGCTGGTTTCCATGCTAAAATTAGAGATTCTGTGAAGACTTCCTATGCTAATTCCTGTGATTTTTTTCAGCCTAACTGAAACCAAAGCTGTGGTACTTGCCTCAAAAAGCCAAACCTTCTATCAGTACATGTAATCCAATTTGCCTGATAGAGAAATTACTGCATTTTGAAGTAACAACTTTTTCTCTCTTATATACTAGGCATTTCTCTCAGAATTACAAAAAAGATTAGGAAAGGAATAATTACAGTAAGTACATTGACAATATTTTTCATTGGCACCTCCAGTTCTGAGCTTCAGTTTCAAGTGTAAATGCTTTTTTTTTTTTTTTCCCCCTTTGGGCTGCAGTTGAGGATAATCTTAAATTGGTTTGACAGACAAAGACAAAGACACAAAGTGCAAGACAGCCTGAGGGGAAGACATGAGATTGGGATGCCCTTGCTGGGGCATACTGGGACAGCAGGAATCTGACTGGCTCACCCCCTCACTCTGACCATCACCACCTTTTCTTAAATGAGGTCCATGAGTTTTCCCCTGAGGGATGAAAGGGACATTGATTAATGGAGCAATTTCTCTTCTTCACCCCTCTGAATCTGTCTACTTCTAATGCACGCTTGCTTACTTATATTAAATTCATTGCTTTATTAAAATACTGGTGGTAGGGTCTTTCTTTTTGGTCATTACATTAAAGTAGCATAGATATTTATTAAAAAAAAGTACTGTGCAGAATCATAAATACATCATTGTCTCATGTGTGACTGCCCATAAATGTAAAAGTGTTTTGCAACTCCTTAAGCAAAACCACTGAAGTTGAATATATGGTAGCAAGTTTCCATGGGAAGTTTTGATAGAAGTTCTCTGTATGAATTAGGCAGACGAAGTGTGATATTTATTCCTTGTTGTGTTTGCTTAGTTATTATTGCTGCCAAGAACAGGATTAGCATCCTTTCTTTTCTTTGTTGTCCCAGGGCTGGGAGCAGAGGTGGTAAAATCACTGGATGTTCCTCTGTCAGCCAGAGGGCCACCAAAGGGGCCTGCCCAAGACACCTCACGGGGCAGCACAGGGGAGGGAATGGCATTTGAGTCATAAAAGGCTGCAAATATAACAGCTAAACAAAAAAAGCCCCACCAAAATCCAAAGCAAACCCAGTTGTTTCCTGCTGCAGTTCCTCCTAGTGGAGGGCTGTAAGGACTTAGGCTTCCTTTATTTCCTCAAATGAAATGGGAATCCCCAAACCCCCCTGGCAGCCTCTGACAAGAGGGGACCCCCAGAAATGCCAGCTGGACGGGCTGTGCCAGGCCTGGCAGGTCCATGCTGGTCACACAAGGTCATTTTTAGCAGTTCTGCTGTAACAGATTGTCTGTTGGGCCCGTGACTCAGGCTCTGGGTTGTTTCCTCAGGGCCTGCAGGAGAGAACTTGGAGCAGGAGCTGCCTTTCCCAGCTGCTGTAGCCTGGAAGTCGGAGGGAGCAGCTGCAGCCAAGCGCTGCCTTTTGCCAGGGCTGGGAAGTGCTGAGGGGTGGCTGAGATTGGCACTTCCCTGTGAAAGCCTTCGTGCTGCTCCTGCTGTGTGCTGTGCAGGGGGAGGAGGCTGTCCCTTTCTAAGATGTTTCAGAGAAGAGCAGAGTAGTTGTTCTCTCCCTGTGGCCTGAGCATTTCGCTCAGGTGTTTGGCATCGGGAGCTAACCAACAAATCTGCCTTGCTCAGGTGTTTATTTAGGATTTGCTAATAGGCAATAACAATTCCTCCCTTCTCTATCACTTACAAAGATGCTGGGATATTTGTTCAGACCTTTTCCCTGCCTCAGGCTGCCCATCTAATGACTTTGCTAACTCCCAAAAAATCGTTCTTATACAGGTCATAGTTCCTAGTAGTATCAGAATCAGCTCCTTGACATGATCATTCAAAAACAGAAGAGATCTGTCTCTGTTCAGTTCATTTTCATGGTTTTGGCTTGCTTACTCCTGACCTGATGAACTGAAGAAATGCAGTTTACAATCTGTGTGCCCTTGTGAGAAAATGTTAGGAGCAGAAAGAGAATAAAGTTAGTTTCTTTTGCAGGATAGGGCGAATGTTTTGGCAAATTAAGCAGAAGAGAAGAAAAAGGGAGTGAAGTTTTCAAAATGAAGCATAGAAAATGTTTCTTCTTAGTGGTGCAATACACTGTTTTGTTTTCCAGGCAAAATCAAATGCAAATCCAAGCTGATGCATGAACTCCGTTCTACCAAGAGGTTTTATTTCTGTCGGTGCTCATTATGAGAAAAGTCTGTAATTTTAGACCATAAATGTCTGCAAACTGTGATCCACATATGGGTAGGTTCCAGGGCAGTAGTCACGTGTTACAATCAAGATGTCCCTGGAATTTAAAACTCTATTCCTGTTACTTTGCAGCCTGTCGAGCTGGGTTCTACAAAGCCTCTGCTGGCAATGTGAAGTGTGCCAAATGCCCCCCTCACAGCTCCACCTATGAAGATGCATCTCTGAACTGCAGGTGTGAAAAGAATTACTTTCGCTCTGAGAAAGACCCTCCATCCATGGCTTGCACCAGTGAGTAGCGTCATTCTGCTCGGGGCTGTCATTCTCGCTGCTCCATCTGCACCTCCACCACAGCTCGCCTGCTTGCTGCCTTCTCATGTCCCACTGCAGTCAGCCATCCACTCCCTCTCCTGCCTTCTCGAGTGTTGGACAGGCTGCTGGAAATCGGTGGGCTGGGTTTGCGCCTTTTCTGTTTGCGTTTTTCTCCTTCTCGTACCCTGTCAGGCTCAAGAAGGAGAAATGGGATTTTTATATTGCTACCAGTACTCCCAGCCCTCAATCCTGAACTGCACCCTGAGGGGATTCCCTGTAAGAAAACATGGTTCTTGTAACCCCAGGGCTGTAATTTAGTGAAATATTTCAGGAGTCTTCACAGGAAATAACCAGAAGTGCTGGGTTATTAATGTTTTTTTTAACTTCTGTATTTCTGCGCCCTGGTTACTCCCGTTTCGGAGCATCCTTGGGGAGGAGATCTCATTCCCGGGTTTCCCTTTCTCAGGACCGCCGTCCGCCCCGAGGAACGTGATCTCCAACATCAACGAGACCTCGGTGATCCTGGACTGGAGCTGGCCTCTGGACACGGGCGGCAGGAAGGACGTCACCTTCGCCATCGTGTGCAAGCAGTGCGGCGGCGCCGCGCGGCCCTGCCAGCCCTGCGGGGACCACGTGCGCTTCCTGCCGCGGCGCAGCGGCCTGGCCAACACCACGGTGACCGTGGTGGACCTGCTGGCACACACCAACTACACCTTCGAGATCGAGGCGCTCAACGGCGTCTCCGACCTCAGCGCCCTGCCCAGGCAGTTCGCCGCCGTCAGCATCACCACCAACCAGGCCGGTGAGTGTCCTCCTGCTCGCCCTCCCCTCCCTCACAGCTGTCTGTTAGGTCTTAAAAACATCCGAGTTAAAATGTAGCACCAAATTTTAATTGAGATGAATATAATTAAATAAGAGGATACATTCAAATAAAAATGTATTGCATTCTTTATAAAAGTAATTTAACAATAAATGGACCTGGTATCAATAAAACAGGAGCAAAAGGCTGGCTGGCCAGGCCAGGGTACATGTGCAGGGTTCAGGACCCTACCCCATGTACCAATCAAAGCCTATTCCATCTATACTTTTATACTGTAGCCAACACCCCATCTCTTCCCATCTTCGATTGTCTCCTCCCAGTTTCGATTTTTGAAGTCTGGGTCACCTTCTTCATTGCGCATGCTCCAGTTGTTTTTGAGGGTCTTCAACTCCTTGTGGCGGTCGCAGGGATGAAGGCTACTCCTCTTCCTTGTGTGTCCTTTGTTTGACCTTGCTAGTTATACATGTGTGCCTAGATAGTGAAGTACCATTATAACTAAAAAGAAATGAACATCTGGACATTTGAGCTTATCTCAATGTTCCTGGACTCTTCTCAATCCCTTTTTTAGCATCTTCAAGGACACTACTCTCTAACTGTGCTTGGTCTCATGTCCTGTTCTCATAGTATTTTGCCAAGAAAAAAGGGCAGGCGGGGCTCTGCTAACACTATGCCTTTATCTGAAGTTAGTTTTACTAATTCTGCTAATATTGATTAAATATAAAGTTATAATACTAACCTATTGATATTAAGTAATGTTGAATATATATATTGTTACAATTTAGCATGAACCATGCTCATTCATTACATGCCTGTGCCTCCTCTCCCTCGTTTGCAGGATTTACCCTGTGCTGGGGTGGGTGATTGACTTGGATATTCCCATCAAAGCAAAAAGCAGGAACAAACCCGGTGTGTGTTTCTGTCAAGGAAGCTGGCAGCGTGACTGTTATGATTAACTCCCAGTTCCCAGTTAATAGGCTCTAATAGCAGGCTCACATGATTCCTTAGCCAGAATGTGTTTTATTAATAAAGCCAGATTTTAATAAAACACTAATTTCAATAACCTCCAACGTAAATTACTGTAGTAATCTTAGTGATTAATTTTGATTAAATAGAAGTGAAAAAAGCCTTTGATGTTAGACGCGTAAAAAGCTAACATTAAATTAGAGAGGTTTAAAACACAGCTTTTTCTTTTTCCCCCCCTCTCCTTTACAAGTTGTCTCACCAGCTCTGAATTATTGCCAGCATGATGGGGGTGTGGAGCTGAATACTGAGTTAGATGGTGGTGTCACAGCTGATGGGACACAAAAGGGCTGCTCCCCTTCTGTGGGGGCTCCTTAAAGCCTTTCAGGCCCTGTGTGAGCACAGCAATGTGCCCTGGCTGTGGGATCAGAACCTCTCTCATCTCTGCACTGCTCTGCCATTTGCTTCCAGTTGACATGGCTCCACTTTCCTGAGAGTTGTGAGGAATTCTAGACTCTTCCCTGGCATTGGGTTAGGTGTAAAATTTTTAGGAGCAATGTTTGCCAGTGAAGAGAGAGACTAGATGCTGAAATTTCTGTCGTGGTGCACCATGCAGCTTCCTGCAGGAGGCTTTGTACAGAAAACATGTGTGTCTTCAGCAAGGTTCCTCCCACGTCCTCCCATCCCACACCATGTCCCCAAAATACCTCCAGTTCTGTCTTCCTGAAACCACAGACAAGCTAGCATTGTTCTAAGGAGGCATCCTCCTGGTGGGCTGTGTTATTGCAATGTTTTTCACTCTAGAGGGTGCATGTTTTCTCCTTAAATCACAGATCAACTGTAGTGGGAGGCATAAAAATGTGAGAACAGGCTGTTTCCTGACCCCAGCCACTACATTTCCCAGTGCTCTGAGGGGCTGTCTGACTGTGCAGTGGGCAGACAGAGATGAATCTACCCAATTCAGCTCTGGAACCTGCATTTTGTGTCCATTCAATTTGTTACTGTTACAGTTCATTGTTTTGGATTTTTGCATCAGTGACTTGGAGCATCCTTGTTGGGTTAGCCTCTCTTCTTCTGTTTCTTCTCTCAGAGGTGTTGCCTTTCAGGCTGTTCATCACCACAGCACTTAGAAATCACCTGAGGACAGTCCAAATAACTAAACTATCCAGGATCAGGGAAGTTCTTTCTCTGCAGAGACCTCCGGCTTTGCTTGCTTCCCCAGGGCCCAGAGCTGCTGCCTTGGCAATAAAGGTGGATTTGGATTTTGTTGTGGAATGCACAGTGCCTGCAATGTGGCAAAGCCAAAGCATTTCAGGCAATAGCAGCTCTGCTCACTGTAACCCACAGGCTGCTTAAGCAGTTTATTTTCTACTTTCATGCACAGCCCATTTTTGCTTCAAGTACATTTAGGTGATGTGGTGTACTACAGGTTTAATTGTGCTATCTCTTGATCATGCCAATTGGTTTACTGTATTAGAATTCCCTTAGAAACTCTGCAAGTTGTTAAAATCAGACTTGAAGAATGTATACAACCAGTCTCTTAAAGTATAATTACGAAAAATGTAATTTGTCTTGCATTCCCTCACTGGTCAGATCACAGAAGGGAAATATCAGAAGCACATTTTTAGCTCTATAAGATCTAGAATGCTGTCCCAGGAGAGCTTTTCTACGGCTTTATCCTTGATTTCCATGTACCATATCCAAATGGCTCTGGGTAACCGTGAGGGGTCACAAATCCAGGTTAGACCAGAGGGGCCATGGGGCAGAGCAAGCAGAAGGAGCAAAAGGAAAGCCCTGTAAAGGGTAGATGGGAACAAGGGGGTCAAGTCTATGACCCTCTTTTTGCAACAACATTTTCCTGACAGCTGCTCCACATCAATCTGAATATTCTGTCTCAAAACACCAACTTTGCATGTGCATCTTTCTGAACTCTTACCCCTTCCATTATTTCTGATGGGTCAGTGTTCATGCTTCCAGCAACGTTGTTATTAACATCAAAGTCTAGTGAAAATAATGAAATTTTCTGTATTTTTCCCCATCTACTCATGCCGATCCCCAATTATTTTCCTTATTTTTCCCCCTAGTACTTCAGTTCTTTATTGCATTGATAATAAAATAGATGTTTTCTTTTGATCACTACAAGCACACTGTAACAGCTTTAAATGGAGCTTAGTTCTTTAAGGACTTAAGGCCTTTGAACCCAAGGTCTCAGGAGTGCAGCTGCAAAAGGTGATAGCAATGATAATAAATAAATAAATTCAGCTATGATAAGGCAGTGTCACCACTAAACCAGTTCCAAAGGGTTTTGTGCTGTCAGGTACCTGGCCTCAGCAGAGGAACAAAGGGAACACGTTGTAACCAGAGACTTCTTCAAATTCTGTCCTCAGCTCACCACGGCTCTTCCACACAGTGCAGGTAGGATGCAAAGAGTAAGTAAACTGGAGAATAAGGAGGAGTCCCTGCAGAGGAAACATAGAGGGCTTTTTGTGGGTTAAATTTTGGCTAGAAATGTCAGTGTTTCCCTAATCACTGTGGGAAGTGATTATGCTTCTCAATTGAGAACCTGCAAAATGTTGATTCCTTTCTCTGTCAGGGACTTTTCCTAGAGGGAGCTTAGGGAGTAACCTCCCCTGCATCCAAACTGAGGCATCCCATGCAAAGCTATTTTTATATTATAAATAATAACAAAATATTCTTATATTATAAATAGTAACAAATAAATAATTCAGATCTACCTTATATCAGCTCAGGCTTCCCTAGACAAGCAGTAGTTTGATCATCTGGAGTCTCCTCCTTTTATGTTTTATACTTCTAAAAGCCAGAAAGCAGAACAAGCCCTGTAATTGTTTAATCATCTTGTTTAATGATGGAACCCAGGCATGAAAAGCCATAGGAAATCAGTTTCTTTAAGGAGAAGGTAACCAATAAGGTTCTATCAAGTTTTTACAAGAGGCTAGGATGAAAATTATTTTTAAAAATTACCTTGAGAACAGAAGTAACCACTAGATAGAGAAATGAGGATTATTAGGAGTGTTGAAGGGCAGATGTGGCTGGTTTCAGTATCTTGATATCCCTGTGCCATTGAAAATTCCAAGCCATATCTAATTTCAGCTTGGGGGGACAACCATTTACAATGGAGAAAGAACCAGTCAATTTTTCAGTCCTGTTTTAAGCAGAGACTTTTGTGGCTCCTTGGAAGGCTTGTTAATACCTCGTCAGAACCAGAATTTTATTTGCCTGAAATCTCTGGCTTCCAGGGAATAAGTTCAGCCCCAAGCTTTGTTTCAGTGTATGTATTTGATTATTTGCAGGTACTTTGATGCTATTTATGTGCTCAGCCTGGGCTGCACTGTCTTCAGCAGCTCACAAATGATGTGTGATGCTCCCTGTTTAAATAAAATCCATATTTAGAGAGGGTTGTGTGCACTTTACAACCTATATCCCAAGGCAAGTCCCTTAAGTAGATCTGTCTTCTAAGAGAGACAATTTGAGAGAGGCACAGATGTTTGGGGGATGATATATTTCTTTCTTTCCCTATGGCCCTTATAAAAAGGACAAGAAGATAGACTTATTAAAAGTGAGCTAATGACATGATGTAGGGAGTCTCTGGTTCACTGACTGTTATTACAGCTGTGCCCCATTACGTACTGAATACCTAGGACATGCTTGTTTTTCTGAATGACATTTATCTTTTGAGTTTCAAACATTCCTGGCATAAATAAAGATTTTACGCTCTTCAAATGTGTTTTACAGTTCAGCCCAGAGGCTATTCAAGGATCATTTTAACTCAATAAAACTCCTTCAGGGATATAAAAGGGAAGTGTTTTAACAATGTCACTCCATGCATAGCCTGTTATTAGCTAGAGACGTTCTGCCTGCAAAGGCTTTGAACCCTTTTCCCCCGAACGTCAAGGAAGCTCTGCCAAGGCTTCAGATTCTGTGACACACATTGGGCTCCTCAGTGCCTGCTCAGTCCTCGTGTGAACGCCCCTGACCTGACACAAAGTTCACAGGTGAAGTTTGGGAGTTTTTCAGAGCTTTTAGTCAGTTTTTCCACAGGTCACAGTGATATTTCGTTCAGCAGCCAGTGGATAATGGTTGTCTTTGCTTGCTCCTGTTAGTCTTTCTCATTTAGTATCTTAGTTTGGTACACACAAAAATGAAGAAATGTAGGTAAGCAGGATGCTTAGACCTCCATTAAATAATAAACCTTAGACTTCTGTCTCTCTCTGTTATCTGTGCTGGCATTCTCAGTAATCACTGAGGGAAATCGTGTTCTTCTTGATGGTAAACAGAGCTATCAATTTGCTTTTTGAAGCAATTCCCTCTAGGCTATTTGCAAGCTGGGGACAGATGGGAAAGATTGTTTCTTTGGGTTTGGGGACTATTCCTGCAATGGGAATTATGATCGTAATAAGTGTCAGCTTCTACAGCAAAAAGGTCTTCTTTTTAGCATTCCTTTTAGTAAACTGTAACTCTATGTATATAAAAAATGTTTTAAACAAAAAATTAAATCATCTCCAAATCCAAAAACATGTGAAAGATGTCAGCACCTCTCAAGTCTTTTCTGTTAGAGGTTCTTCTTTCCTGATGAGCTCCACAAAAGCAATTGCTCCAATGACAGGGCGAGAAGTTTCAGAAATGTTGTTTCCTTTCATAGTGTGTTCTGAGCAGGTGGAAAAGACTTATTGATAGACAAGTTCAGGAGCTCTTGGTGATTACTTGAAAGGAGAGAAAATATTTTGTATCATAAATTGCTTATTTGAGGGCAATTTTCTTCACTAGTTTTGGATAATGGCTTTTTTCAGAGATAGGTCCTAAGTATATTCTTAGATTGTGCATGGGATTTCTCTGGCTGAGGAAATAATCAAATTAGCACAGAAAGGGAAATCCTGCTCAGCACCTGAATGTTGATGTTGTGAGCATAGTGAAGAAATTCTTCTTTCTGAACACTTCACACCAGGAAACGTGAGGCTCTAAAATCCTCTGAGGTAATGTAACAAAGGGGTAGGAAAGGCAAAGAAAACAGTTTATTTAAACTGATAGGGTCTTAACACATTCAGTGAACAATATGAACTATTGCAAAGCTCCCACCATCACCACCTCAACAGAGAGCAGAAAGAATAACATTTGTGTTGTGAGTGCCTTTGGGATGAATCCTTATGAAAGCACATCCAGCATTTGTCTCCTCTCTGAAATAACAGCTGGGAATGCCACAGCACCATAATTTTCAGTTTGTGAAGCGAGGGCCTTGTGCAGCCTGATCCTCCCCAAATGGACATGGCATTTCCATGACTTATTATACATGTGTTAAACATATGAGCAAATCAAATGTTTTGTTTGCTCTGGGGAAGGCATTTGCTATCTCTTTTAATAAAAAAAGAGGGAGAAGCAAAGAACATGATTGCGCTACACTTAACGACATTTCCTTTTAATTTAGAATTTATTTGTAAAAGTGAGAAATGATCTCTGATAATCACTTGTCCAGTGACAGCTGCTGCCCAGAAGGTTGCCTTTCTCTGCACTTGATAGGGAAATCAAGCAGCTGCCTTTTGGTGTAATTCCTGCTGAAGCTGCTTGTTCCCCCCTTTCCAGTTCCCTGCAGTCTTTCTTCCACAGCACCTGTGAAATGCCTGCAGCCACTCTGGAGCCTGTAACCACAGCCTGGAGCCTTTCCCAGATGCATTTGGGCACTTCTGCCATAATGCAGGCAGTCATCCATTAGAGCAGCCATGAACAAACCAGTTTTTAATTTTTTCTTCTGTTCCTGGGAGAAATCTGCCCAGCTTTGTTTCATCCAATGGCAGCCTGCTTGTGTTTGCCTTTGAAGTTTTGTCTTATTTCTTTCCTTCCACATTCAGACCTGTGTAAATGTGATCTTGATAGCCTTTCTCCCAGAAACCTGTGAGCCTTTTCACCCCCTTCCTTAGGATGGAATCCTGCCAGGATCCAGCCTGGGGCTGGATTGAGGGGCTTTTTGCTTATATGGGATGAGTGGACTTGTGGAAGGCATGTCACCTTCAGGCTGACAGTCACCCACTGATGCTACAGAATCAGGTAGCATCTCACAGTCCAGGTCATAAAAAAAGATTGAGCTCAAGGAAAAGGTGCAGGAGGACAATCACAGGCACTGTGCTGCTTTCACTATGTCCTGGAGATTAAAGGGCAAAGGGCTGTGCCTGCAGGTGCCTTGAAGTGGTGGGGAATTGTATCTGGAGGAGCAGTGTGTTGGGTTTAGAAGGCTTCCAAAGAGTTGTTAAAGTGGGACTGTTTCCTCCTCCTCCTGCCCCCAGGGAGGCACCTGGGGACCTTCCTGGAATGTGCCTGTGGGATGGGTCTTGCTTGCTTCAGCACAATCCTTTAAATTGTGCTTAACAGAGAAAGTGAACAGGAGTGCAGCCAGAGAGGGTTGAAAACAGGGCAGGTCCTGCTTTCTGTGAGCAGGCTTCTGTCCTAAACCCCCCTACACTAATCCACAGAAGAGATGCTGGAGATGTTAAAGATCCCAAGTACAAGCACAGCTGTTCACAGACCTCATGTCACTGTGACATGTCATGGAGGTGTGACATCATTATCCTGATTTGCGAGTCAGTGCTTGGGACTCTTGGGAATTAGCGTGGAACTGATGGATAAACCTAAAGAAAAAAGGTTGGTTCTCAAAAAACCCAGATGTTAGGTGGTTTTGCACAGATCAAAATGTGTGTGTGGAGCATTGTGAGCAGTGCCAGACCCATCACTGGTAAGTTCTCTCATGTTCTGATTGTGGATGTGGCTCCAGTGTCCCAGAGAAACTGCCTCCAAGAGAGATCAGTTTGTTCATTCAAGCACTGGTATTTCTACTTTGGATTGTATCATGGTTTTGTGGTTTGGATGCTGGTCGTCCTCTAAGACTGGCAGATTTAGGTTTGAGTCCCAATGGATCCTACTGTCAGAGAATGCAGATTTAATTTTCAGGTTATGATCTTTATTTACTGCTCTTGTTCTACATTACCTCCTGGGGGCATCATAGACATTAAAGAAAATTTATAGGTTATATTAGATTACAGTATATGATTAGATAATAAAAGCATCAGTTTTCTAAAGAGAGAAAAAGGAACAAGCCTTCCATTTGTTCAGCAGGGCAGAAGTTGAAAATTGAGTAATACAGTCAATTCTGCTTGGTCACCATCTTTCAGCATAGTTTGGAATATCCTAGGCAAAGCATATTTTACTCTTGTTTGCAAGCAAAAGCTGGAAGTGAGCTGTGAGTCATTTTAGAATTAAATCCTTTCCTAAAATTTAATTTGTGACCTAGAAACCTGAGCCAGAAACAATAGGACTCTAAATGTTTCAGCAGTTGTACACATGTGCCTTCCCAGAGTTAATACTGAGTCCTCCCTGTCGCAGGACAGGGGATTTTCTTTCAGTGCATTTATACATCTGTAAGCCAGTCACATATGAAAACAATAACCAGGGAATAAGGAAAAAGTCAATAAGGAAATTTATATATAGCTGCTATTAAACTGGAGGAAAACAAATCATCTGTTGGGGTCAGTTTCAGTGGGAAATCAATTTGGGCAGAGTTTTATTGTCGTCTCTGCAGATCCTTCATGTTATTTGCTTGCACCTTTAATAGTCATGACTGAGGAGGTTTTTACACTTGAGCCTAAGCTCCCTGAATCATTGTGTTTGTTACCTTTTCAACATCCACATTCCCAGTTGTCACAAATGCTACCTAACAACACCGAGCGCTCAAAGTACATTTCCCCTCTTAACTCCAGGGAGTTTTCAAGGGTCCTGTTAAGTGCTTAAAGCAGTTAGGCTGCAGGGCCAGACAAATTCTAACCATGTGATGTGTAAAAATCCTCTCTGTGCATTGCATGAGACTTAAACTCTTCATATGTGTCCATGCAAGCCTAAAGTTAGGCATAAAAACCCAGCTCTTATTCAAGTGAAGAAGTTAAATACCAATACATTAATCAAAATATTGACAAAAATGTACATACCTAGCAGCATACGAGACATGGCATTAATTAAAAAATCCCTGAAAGATCTTAGTCCTTAAGTTTTACCTTTAAATGCAAGTTTTCCAAATGGTGAACTAATTTAACCTTTGCACTCCTGTTGATGCTTCCATATATTTTTTAAAATTTCAATCCTAAAAAACTTCGTAATGTCTCATTATTTGCTAACCCAGAGTGCAAACTTTGGTTTTGTCAGGGGGAGCTGCAAATTTAAGATAGAAATTGCATTTTTTATTTTCAATTCAAGATAGAAAAACAATGGAAATTTGATAAAAAATGGCTGTTCTAAATATCATGTATTTCTCTTCATTTTGGTAGCCTGATTCTGAATTTCATCATTCTCTTCAGGAAACTCTTGATTCTCTCTTCCTTAAAATGAAGACCAAAGTCTAAGCATTGTTGCACATGGTGATGTCTTCACTGTTTAACAGTTTATAATTGAGGTTTACCTCAATTTTTCTCTTTGCTGGATTTTCAGATACTTCCAATTAAATAGTGAAATACAGTAACAGAGCTGCTCCGCTGTTACAAAATGGAAATTAAAGCTGGCTTCTGTTTAGACAGTATTTAGACCAGAGCTTATTAAGTTTCACATTGTATTCTGGGCATGTGTACAAAAAGAAATTAATTAAATGGTCCAATGTCAAGTTATTTCTCCGAATGACAACCCAGCCCTGGGTTGGGGCCATATTCAGGTTACCTTAACTCTTATTATCTTAAATTCATTGATTGCAGTAGATTTAAGCATAAGCTTGAAAATTATCTGAACAAACTTATGCTTAAATCTGCTCTTTAATTGTGTTAAAGACTTCTAACACTTTGCAAACCCACCTATCTAACAGGTACAGCAGAAAAATCCAAAGAGATTGCATTGAAATTTAAAACTTTGGCAGTCCAGCTTGTCACTGACCAGCAAAGAAAGGTTTTGTGCCAGGAATTTTTTTCCTTTTTATCTCACCTTGGTGTGAGATTAAGGGTGGCTGAAACATTGTGTTCCCCTCATTATTTATCTCCCCTCCCTGAGCCCGTGCAGTGGGATGCTGGCTCTTCCAGACACTCTGGATGTCTCATTTCTGAGCAGCTTTGGGAACCCTAGGGATTAGGGAAGGTATATGAATGTTTTATCATGTTATTGATAACTGCAGAGCAGATGTTTTCTAATAAACTGCTGTGAGATAAGTTACTGGTAGCATCTGCAGAGATGTGTGCAAATGAGCTCAAAATAATTAATACTGTGTTGGAAGAAAGCTTTTTTTTTAAAGTTTATCTGTATTGGAGCATGCAAGATTGTTTCAGCCTGCCCTGAGAATCTGTTAGAGCAAAATTACCATAATTTATTAGGGGAAAAGCCATTTCTGTTAATCATATATTAATTATTCATAAAATCAGTATTAATTTTACCTTAATGGGAAGTGTTACCAGCTGGGTACTGGGCTTGACAATCTATTCACATACCAAAAAAAAAAAAAAAAAAAAAGAGACAAATAGCTTGACTTAAAAAGAAGACATAAAAATGACTTAGGAGAGCATAAAAGCAGCAAGTATGGATATATGAGTTCCCATGGAGCAGGCTACAGCAGGGAAGTTCAGCCTGCTAAGCACTTTGTGTTTTGGCTCTGGCACTGGTTTGTGGAATTCAAGTGGAATTGCTGAAGGATGCTTGTTGCACACAAATCCTGTCTTCTTCTCCCAAACTGATTTTAAGAATTTAAATTCAGGATAAATTTCTCCTGCTGGAAGAAAAAAAAAAAAAAGCCACTTTTTAATAATTTGTGAACCACCTGAAATGTGAAAATGCTGTCCAGAGGATGTGTTCAGCCTGGAATGAATATGAAAAGGTGGATCCTCCACTCTGTTAAAGGAGGATTTCAATACTTAGATGATGACTTGGGACTAGAAATTCTATTTTGCTGGAAGTTTAGCAAAATCAAAACCAGAATGAATTTTCAAAAATTTATTTTAATTAAATTCTTTTTTTTTTTCATTTAATCCTTTTGTGTTTTTTCCTTTTTTTCTTTTTTTTTCTTTTTTTTTTCTTCTGACTATTGAAAGTTCTTTTGCACAAATGAAAACCTGAACAGAAAGGGCATTGGCTGAAGCATGCAAACATGAAATGCCTGTAAAGTGCAGCTAGTTTTATATGAACAATAAAAGCTTCAGAGGCTTGAGCTGATACTAAATGTTGAGATCAGCTCTTGAGCTTTTTTATTAGGATAGCAAATGTTGAACTTATAAACAGATTTTATTTACATGTTAAGATAAAAGGCTGTTTATTAGTAAAAGATTTTTTTTGAAATGACAGTTACGACCTTCAGTGTGTGTGATCTGTAAAATATAATCTGATGAATTTTGGCCCAAGCCATGGAAGAGAAGCATTTGGAGTGGGAAGCCAACCCAAAGAAAACAAAACAAACCAAAATAATTTTTAAAAATTGCATGGCTTTCAGTGAGTCCAGGAAACCCAGACCTGGTCTTGGAACAACTTATGGATCTGGGTGGTCTAAAACTGCACTAATGTTCAAGAATCTTAAATAATTATGATTTTTTAGCGTGTGTTTAACATTGATGATATTTCCAAGTTGTGGGTGGTGGGTGAACCTGTGGTATGCAGTTGTCATGCCTAACCCTGATCAATGCACATAAAAAAATTAGGTTATTTTGCAGTTTAGGTTTTTCTTTTTTTATTCATTTTCAAAGAAAGAAAAGTGTGTATGGGAGCAGTTTTCATCTGGAGAACTTACCAAACTGATGCCAAAGAGGCTGAGTTGTGCTGATGGTTATTCCCAGCCATGAGAACCAGGAGCTCCTTGTACTTAACACATCCCAGCACCCTTTTAGACTTCCCTATAAAAATATTATCAGAGTTCTGCAGAGTCTGGTAATGATAATACCTCAGCCTTATAACAAATAGGTAGTGCTGCTGTTTTGCTCTTTGCTGTTATTTTCATGCACTGAATATATTTCATTGCTTACACTGTAGTAGCAGATCAAAACCATCTGCTGCCTTGCCACCAGTCCCCCAGTGGAGGAGAAAATCTGGTTTTCCATGAGGGCAGGGTGCTCCAAGGCATGAGTACCACAGCTGGGATCCAGCTGCTCACCCTTGGTGTGAGGCCAGACCTTTGCTGGGGGCTTGAAGAAATGGACTGTGGGTTTGTTATCTCCTTTTCTGTTGTTAGAGCAGGGATTAATTGAGAGGGACCCAGTTCATGTTCGGATTCTGATGTTTATTAATTCTTATCTATGTTACAGTCTTACAAGTTGTGAGTTCTAGCTGGCAAAGTAGCAAATGGCTCTGTCTCTAACTCTTTCCAAGACCTTTTAAGCACAAACTGTCCAATTACGAAATGACACCTAGATTATTTTTACTTTTAACCCAATAACCAAACACCTGTGACCCACAATGCGAATTTTTCTGTCCAATTACAGAACATCACCCAAACCCATGAAGAAGAAGGTGAAAGAAGTGGAACTTAAACTGTGCCCCAAATTCTCCATCTTGCTTTATATATATTGCTCTATACTAAAGTCTTAAACTCTTAAGTTTTCCACCCTGTGATAGCACACACTTCTATTAGACTGCACACCCACAATCCCAGTGCTGTCACTCAATTTTGGAAGCCTCTTCCAAGACCTCAGGTTGAATGCAGAGTTTTTTGGGGGTCAGTGCCTGTCAGCACAGAAAGTCTGAAATTCTCAGGCTTCCAGCAATGGAAACTGTGCTCTCTGCCAGGAACTGGAGTGGAGATAAACCTGGTTTGCTTCTCTCCCTGCCCTCCTCCCCCCACCCCCTCTGCAGCTCCGTCCCCCATCACGGTGATAAGGAAGGACAGGACGTCCAGGAACAGCGTGTCCCTCTCCTGGCAGGAGCCTGAGCACCCCAACGGGATCATCTTGGACTACGAGGTCAAATACTACGAAAAGGTGGGAAGATCAGAGGGGAGGGGTTTCTCTCAGCAGTTGCCTCTTGCCAGTGTTAAGGGTTCAGAAATGCTCAGGTTTGTTCAGTCTTGCCTCAACGGCACTAAGTGTTGGATGTGCTCAATTTTTGGTACTGGGAACATCAGGAAATACAAAGTGAAGTCATTGTGTTGTCTACCTGTTGTGGTTTATCTTCTTTTTTGCCAGAGTCGGGGTTAAATGTGCAAGATGGTATTTCTTGTTTAGATTCAGATGTTGATTAATTCTTATCTATGTTACAATCTCACAAACTGTGAGTTCTACAGCACTTCTAGCTAACAAATCAAAAATGAAGCTGTCTCTATCTCCCTGTAAGGCTTTTTAAGGATAAACTGTCCAATTATGAAATGACACCTAAATTATTTTTACTTTTAACCCAATAACCAAATACCCGTGGCCCGCAATGCAAATTTTTCTGTCCAATTACAAAACATCACCCAAACCCATGAAGAAGGTGAAAGAGAAGGACTGGCCTCTGCCCTAAATCCTCCATCTTGTTTTACATATATATATTACTATATTCTAAACCCATTAACTCTTAAGTTTTCCACCATGTGATATTACACACCTCTATTCAAACTCCACACCCACAATCCCAGTGCTGTCACTCAATTTTGGGAGCCTTCTCCATGTGCTCAGATCAAATGCAAGATTTTCTGTCAGCACAGAAAATCTGAAATTCTCAGTGCCCAGGGTCCCAACATCTATCAAGTTCATCCCCAAGCACATCAGAACAAACACAAAGTAATGCAGTCAACATGTAACTCCTTTCTTTTTTATTTTCTTAACTAAAACGTTCTTATTATGCTGTCAGTGTCCATACATTCACTCACTTGCTGGTGGCACTTCTCTGAGACCAGCGTCTCTTATATGAAAATTATTTGGAAAATGTTGTCTGGACCTTGGGCTGGTTTGCACTGTGAAGTTCTTTCTATTAATAACTGAATTCTTCATAAACTGTAAGAAAATGACTGCAAATAAGAGAAACTCTGCCTTCCGCTTTTTATTGACATTTTCTTCTATTTACAACTGTTTATTTAGGCAGCCTATAGAGATCTATATTTAGAAAAAAAAGTTTTGTAATAGAATGTTTTTAGGAGGTCTTACTGGTAGAATTGAAAAGACCATAAATTGCCATGGAGATTAAGAAGTGTGATATTAACCATTCTTTGATAGTTCTATTTGATATATTGCTCCTGGAGTTAACAAACTTTGAAAAAAATGCCAGAATTCTGGTTTAATTGAGCATTTGCTCACAGTCTTCATATCTAATAATGGCTTCTATTTCATGTATACCAGAGAAGGTGTGATGATAATATCATCTAAGTAGTGCTGTTAAAAATACTCCATGTGTATTCAGTTAATCTTTGGAATTTTTTTTTGGAGTGGAGCTTTGGAGTGGGACAATGTGTTGGTAGTTCATGCCTGATCTTCAGATGAAGAAAGAGGGTCAGAAGGCTGGATGCAGAACAGATTTCTCCCAAATTTATGTAATCTGATTTTGGGAAAAGGTTTTTTTGGTGAGCACTTGAACCTTCAAAGATTGTGGTAAAAATGTAAACATACCTTGTGCTAGTAATAATGGGAGGAAAAGAAATCATCCAAAACACTCTCACTTAATGGAGCAGCATCTATGAACTTTCACATTGGGTTTTTTTTATTTATTTATTTTATTTCAATTGGGACAGGATCAATTTCAGTCCACAGGAAAGCAGGCCTCCATCACATGTAACAGGGACTTGGGAAGACAAATGCCACCACTCCAAATATCCCTCTCTCCCTTTTTACATGCTGAGCATGGTGCCAGTGGGGTGGGATATCTGTGTGCTCAGCTGGAATCAGCTGTCCTGGCTGTGCCGCCTCCCAAATCCGTGTTCACCCCCAGCCTCCTCTTTGGAAAGGTGTAAGAGGCCATGACACTGCACCACTGCTCAGCAATAACAAAAAATATCTCTGTATTATCAAATCTGTCTGTTCTCAGTGCAATTCCCAAAGCCACAGCTGGATACTCTGAAGAAAATTAATTCTGCCCCAGCCAAAAACAGCACAGGTGGTCTCTTGGGTTTTACTTGCCCCAAAGGGAGAGATTTTTTTTTTCCCTGCTGTGCACATTCAGTTAATTTTAATTAAATCACCACTAAGTTTTATTTGTGTCTGGGATGTTTTGATCATCTTTCTACACCGAAATTGGGGTTTTCTGTTCAAGAAAATTGCCATCCAGTGCTGTTTTATGCACAGACAGAGCACGCAGCTCCTATTCCCACCGGGTGTATCCACTCTCAGGGAGCAATTGGTTGTCAGGAGACAGCTTTATAAGACAACCCACCAGTCTTGGGAGGCTGATCTTGCACATGTGTTTCTCCCCTTTGAAGTCTGTGATCAAGAGTTCATATGCACCAGACAGTTTTCTTAAACCAGGGAGCCAAGTGCTTGACAATGGGAGCCAGGCCACTTAGAGCAAAAGGCTTTTAAAAAGCCAACCTTCTGGCACCAGCGTTTTTAATGTGTGTTCTGCAGGCCCTTGGGGAGTCAGAAGCCTGTTCCTCAGGGTTTATGAGAGGGGGAAAAAATTAAAAAGCAAATCTCTTGTCAGGAGACTTTAATCTATGTATTTTTAGGATTTACAAATTATAATAGGTTTAAAACTAGTTCTCTGATAAACTCACCTGGGGCCAGAGCAGCTCATGGGGAATTGTTGTTTTTCATTCCTCCACCAAACCCCTTTGGAAGATGCTGATTTTCAGTCTGAGATCTCTAAGCATGCTTCCTTCTTCTTTTAAGAGGAGAGGTTTCTTTTCAAACTGGTCCAGTCCATTTGATTTTCTGCTTCAGAAATTGTCTTGTTTGTGCTCATCAGAAAATCCACTGCTGTTAATGGAAATAAACCCCTCAGAGTTAGCAAATCTGGGTATTTCTCGTGGCAAGTCATACCTGATTGCTGGTAGATGATTTATGCTGAGCCATCCTTTTACATCCTGCTTGTTTTCAGTTGGTATGTCTTTATCATCTCTTAGAAATTAAAAAATAGAGCATTAATAGAGCAGTGCAGACCAGTCCAATTCTGTCATACCTCTTGTTCATGACATTATTTTGCCAAGCTGGTCTTAAGATATTTAGGATATTACAAGAGATTTGGAATAAAAAATACAATTTCATGTATCTAAATTATAATATCTTGTAGTTTTTTGTCAGGGATTATTGTCATAAAGTATGTGAAATATATTCAATTTCTCAAGGGTAGTTAATTAACCTTTTGGTTAACTTTTTGGTTTTTTTTTTACCAGTTATTGCCTTTGTGTAGCTGAAAGAGCAGAGTTTTATATGTGTCTAAAGAAGTTAGTAACTACAGCTTTAGGAAACTATTTTAACTCTTGGGATTTAATCAGAATGGCCTGGTTTGGAAGGGCCCTTTCAGATATTCCAGTTACAACCCCCTGCTATAGGGAGGGATAGTTTCCTCTATCCCAGGTTGTCCAAAGTCCCATCCAGCCAGGCTTTGAATACCTCATAGCATGATGAACTGAGTGGCAGTTTTTCAGAAGCAGTGTTTGAAATAGAATTGTATTCTTTGCAGAAAAATTTAGATCTTTATTTTGAAGCCCCAGGCAATATTTATTCAAAACATTTAAAAGAAACAAAGTCTTCTTTCAGAGGGAGACCATATGGAATTTTTAGGTATTTGTTTTATGGTAAGGCATAAGATTTTATGGTAAGTTAATGGTACTAAGTGACACCTCAGTTTAACTCATCCATGTAATGCTGTGCTGAATTTTAAGTGTCTCAGCCATCAAAGTGCATAAACAACAAAGCCATGGGTTTTTTTCTTGCACAAGCCCTATCCTTTGTTTCCTCCTTGTCCTTGTTCACATAGTCCTGTTCTCTTGAAGGAGTATCTTGTCATGTGAAGGTACAGAAAAAAGCCATCTCTTAAATACCACTCATAAACTATTAATTGCTTCAACTAAATAAGTGGCTTACAATTAAATCATGTACACTTTATTAAGATGGAGGAGTCTTCTGCAAAAAATGAATGGAATTCAGCTGCATGCTCATGTTGCTAAAATAGATTGCTTTTGCCATCATAGGAATTGTGTGATCAGTGGTTACAGCCAACACAGAACTGCACTTTGAGGCTGAAAAAGTGCATTATATTCAAATGCACTTTGTTGCTTATAAACTCTTACTATTCTGGCTTTAAATGCAGGTAAGCCACAAATATTCCACAAGACTTGTAGGAAATGTCACATCCATGAGGAGTTCACTTCTGGCCATAAGGGAAGCTGTATGTGGCCTCCTCCCAGAAATGTCTAGTCAAGTTTTGGCTTCTCAAGTGCACATGAAGCTGATGGAAAAAATATTCTTCTTTCTATAATATAAGCACTTTCTCTGCTTATCTGAAAAAGGGCAAACCATTCACCCGTACTGGTACCGCCACTATCAATTTAAAATGTCTCCAAAATACGGTTTTTGTAAAGCAAAGTATGAAATTATAAAATGTCACTTGCAAATGAGACACTGGCAGTAGTAGGATTTGCTTCCCAGCAAAGATTGTGTCTGGTAAACTATGCAGAAATATTCAGGAAGAAATTGCTTTGTGCATCCAAGTTCAAATTTATCCTCAGAGTGTTTTGTTAAAGTTTCTGCTTGGCAAAGACTGGCTCTCCTTTTTGTGTATTCCTTCTGCTTATGGCAGCTCTAGTGCTGTATCTCTGAAGTTTTGCTTTATCCCCAAGAAAGATAAACTTGGGCTTTTATGTGGTGTTGCACTGATTTGATTACTAGTAACATAAAAAATGACTTACAAAATATGTGTGTAAAAAGCTTCCCATAAACTGAGATACCATGACATCCTCCATACCATTGTTTTAAAGGTTTATTTTCCAAGTTCCAGTGTGGATTATTAACAGACAGGGCCATGACTGTATTTTCCCTTGCACGTATGTATCTGCACCAGAAGGAAATGTTTGCATTTCATAAAAGCAGCCTGAAGCGAGATCAAAATGAATGTCCAGTCACAGCATACACAAAAGATGTTGTGTTTTAAAGACAAGATTATTATGTCTTTGAAATTAAAATAGTTGCCTACATCCAACTGAATGACGAGATAAGGAAAGCCTGCAAATTATAATACTAGGCCTTTGTTAGTTCAAAAATAAATCATTCTACACAAGCCTGTTAGCTCTTTAGAGTGTCTTCCTGTGATTTTGTTCCCCTGAATTTAGAACAGAAAACTTTTTAGAGAAGTATTAAGAAACTCTGAGGAGGTCCAGCACTGATTTCCTTTTTATTTTTAATGTGCAAAGAAAATGGGCCATGGGCAACATTTTTATGGTCATTCTTTGAAGACTGGGTCCAGCTCACCCTGTCTGAGGTTTGCATTCTGGATGGTAACTTTTAGGCACAGGCTTAGCTGCTTTTTCTGGTTTCTTTATTTTCTCTTGCTTTTTTCCTTTCCCTGTGATTTCTCATGAGTGCAATGTTGAATATTACGTGGAGCTCCTGGCAGTTCCCCTAACTATGGTGTAAATGTTTCTGTTTCTCTGTATCAAAGGCTGCCAAGAACAGGGCACTTAGGCTTCTTTAGCACCAAAGTGAGCAGTTTCTGATGTTCACCTACTAACCTGGAATACCCTGACTCCATTCCTGCAGGCAGCACGGCAGAGCAAACACCCTAAAACAACTCCAGTCACTTGAACTTTACACGTGGAGGTGAAATGGCCTTGGCAATGGGTGTGTTGGGTGTTTTCCAACCCCTGTACTCGTGCATTGGCACTCCAGTGTTGTCAGAGTTAAAAAGTCAGCCCCTCACCAGCTAATGCAATGCCATAAAACATGATGAGAATTAGGTGAGATTCTCTGCGTCCGACGTGCGCTCGCTCGGTTTCTGCTCTCAGCCCGGCAAAATTCAATGGCTGCAGTGTTTTGCACAGTGTTCAAAGTAAAAAGACATCACATGAAGTCCCCACCACCTCCAGAATAAAAAAGTTCATGGTGGGGAACCTAAACAATTGAGATTCTCACAGTTTCCCACATGTGTGGCTGCTGGCCAAGAGTTTTTTTCCTGAGACAGTTCCAGCTGCCATATTTTGGACGCCAAAAATGCTCTTTTGGTACAAGATGGCTTTAGTAAAATAAGCAGTACCTCAGGCTCCAAATGCATGCTTAAATGTTAAGATTATGTGCTTACAGTGGGACTGAGACATACTTTTATCAGGATTAGCTTTTTACACAGTGTGAAGTGTATCCAAACGTACCAAATTACAAACCAGCCCTCCTCTTGTTTTATGTAAAAAACATTATGTCAGACATAGGTGGTTATAAAGCAGAGAGGGAACATAGTCCAGGATTGAGTTCAGTGTGCTTTTGTCCAAATGAGGATGGACACAAGTATCTCATAGTTTTTATAGCATAATGGAAAGGCTAGATCTGCCTTTTTGCTGAGCTGAGGAGCCCAAGTGGGGTTTGGCTTCTGACTCTTCTAAAGGTAACCACTGTCTTGTAAAATGTGAGGCAGTAAAAACTGCATCCTGCAACAGCTCTGCAGGGCCCTAAACTGTCTAAGTTGGCCTGTTACAACTTCCAGTTCAGTGCAGTGGGCAAATATGATTTATGTTTTTTTAAATAATTTTTTAATAATTTTCTTGTTGTGTTACGGACCACGGACAAAATAATGCAAAACCATTTGATGTAATGTCATGAAGTCAGCATGTCTAGTATTTGATTTACAGCTCAATACCGTAGCAGATCTGATGATTTAAGTTATCTTGTTAAAAGATGATTGAAAATTAATGTTTGTACAAGCATTTGTTAGGCTATAAACATTCAAAAATGTGCCAGTCCTCTCCGGGACGTTTGTTGTAATTTAGCTCCAACCCCTCTTATTTTTTAGGGTGTGGTTTTAATCTGATAATGTCTTTTTTCAAAAGCAGGAACAAGAGACAAGCTATACTATCCTGAGAGCCAGAGGCACCAACGTGACCATCAGTGGCCTCAAGCCTGACACCACCTATGTGTTCCAAATCCGGGCCCGGACTGCAGCTGGCTACGGGACAAGCAGCCGCAAGTTTGAGTTTGAGACCAGCCCAGACTGTATGTATTTGCTCAAATGCTTTGTGCTGACACCCTGCCCAGTCCCTGACTCATCTCAATGTCTGCTTTCACTGCTTTTCTAGCTGAGCAAATGTGTCTCATAACTATTTATGATGTGTCTTTCTTGGTAGCATTGCTGTATAACTTTATGTTTTATCATTAAACTTGGAAAAGGCTGTAAAGAGTATCCCAGAACTATCACAGGTGGTGTTCTCTTCCATTCCCTGCCCTGCTTCTACCTCAGGCCAGAACTGATGCCTTGCTAGACCCTGGCTATTGCTGAGGGAGGAAGTGTGATAGAGGAACAAAGAGTAGTATCAGGCCAAATCTTTCACCTTGACTCTGTCTGTATTTGAGATACATTATGTATTTATCCCCACTTCTTCCTTCTCCACCCCAGCTGTTATTCTGAAAGGCAAAAAAGCTTCACGTTTAAAAAAATAGAGTTACAAATTGCTCTTATGGGGACTTGCAGCTTTAGCATCCTCGTTGAAACTAGAACTCAAGACAGGACAGTTACAGCAAGGAGGAAAAAAATCAGTTGCAGGGATAAAAAAATCAAGACTTTGGAGGTTATTGAGTTTTCTCTGCAAAGTAATGTTCCCAAAAGAAGGGAAAAATGAAAAAGTAGAACTGTAGAAGGAGGCAGTGGTGCAGATCTCAATAATAAGTGTACAGATTACACAGATGACCAGCAAATGGCATCTTTGTTCCTGTGTTACCAAATTATCACAACTGGGTGCAGTTGTGGGTGTGTGACAGGCAGAGATGGGAGTGATGTGGCCCTGAGCAGGGGCTGTCTGACCTGTGGGGCAGGAGTGGCAGCTCCCAGCTCAGTTTGGGACTCAGCTGACTCAGAGCACAGTGCTGAGGAGTTTTAATTCTGCTGTGCTCAGGGAAGCTCAGGAGGTCTCTGCTGGAGACTGATCCTCACAACAAAGCCCTAAAGTCATCCTGTCATTGTGTAACACTCCAAAGTTGATGCTTAGGGACCACAAAGAGACACCCCAAGCAAGGTAGAAAACAGCCCTTATTTTCCCTGCAGACATCTGTGCCTGCATGCCCTGGCTTTCCTCAAGCTTCATATGGATATTGTCAGCCTTAACTTAGCTCCTAAAACTTAGGAAACTTAGCAAACTTAGCTCCTAAAAGCACTTTCCATCATACAGAAGGGGAAGTGAAGGTGATGATTATGGGATTTCTTGCCAAGGAAATGTTTCTTACTGAGCATGACATAAAGTATGTATGGCATACATGACATGTATGTATTTATGTATGTGTTTATATATTAGCATCAGTTTGCCAGCAGTTGCTACAATCAGCAAGAGTAAAAATTGAGAGTAGCAGAAACAACTTTTGTGACTTGGCAAAGATGGCTGGAGTCTTTTCTTCCCTTGTATTCGTTTGATGAAAAATTAGGTCCTGGATTAAATATCTGCCAGGAGACCAATTGCTACATAACGATGTCTGTCCCCTATACGCATGTATATTCTGGTGTCATCGATGAGATGTGTCTGTGAGAGAGAAGTTATTTATGTGGTTTTGTGTTGCCTTTGCAGCGTTCTCCATCTCCAGTGAGAACAGCCAGGTGGTGATGATTGCCATTTCAGCAGCAGTGGCCATCATCCTCCTCACAGTGGTGGTCTACGTCTTGATTGGGAGGTGGGTCTGGTGTCTGAGTTACTTTTTTTGTTCTGGTGTTTGAGTTATCTCGGGGTCGTTGTTCCCTGAGATTCTCCTCAGGGCGGCCGTTCCCCGAGGCAGTGGGGTCTTCCCCCAGAGTTGCCCTTGGGGTTGCTGTTCCCCGGGGTAATCAGGTTTTCAGTCTTCTCCTTGCCCTGGGTGTTTCACACCGAAGCCAGAGATGACAAGTTGAGTCCAGCAGTGTTATCAAGGCTGTTTATTCTAAATTATCTCTCAGTTCTTGTCCAGCTCTGCAGGGCATCCCCAGCAGAGCAGGACACGCGGGGACTGGGCGGGTCAGAGATCCCCAAACCTTCAGTGCGGGATCTCCCACCCACCCACTGCCCAAGATGTATTCTTTATTTACAAAATTTTACCAATACCTATCACCTACACTAACACGTCAGTTCTATTCTAAACCAATCTCTAAAGCCCAGCTCAGGAAAAGATGGGGGACGAGAGCAAGAACAAGGAGCACAGGGGCCACTCCCCAATTCCTCCAGCTTGTCCCTTCACCCCCATATGCTAAGAATCCTAATTTCTATATTTATATTCTATAACAAACTAGCTACTACTTATTTTTAAATTCCTAGGGTTTGTGATTCTTCCTGCATGTGAGTATTCACTCCCATGGACAGGGATCAGAGGCAGTGTCCTCCTGGGCTCTGTGTGAGTGTGGCTGACCCCCTGTACAGGTCCCAGACCCCCCTGTACAGGTCCCAGACCCCCTGTACAGATCCCAGACCCCCTGTCCAGTCTCCAAATCCTCCAGAGCTGCCAGAGGGAGATCCTGGACTCTGACAAGTTACTGTCTTTTGTCCTTTTTCCACGTCCCAGAGGGGCCCTGATGCCTGTGGCCCATCGAGTTCATGGTGTGGCTGGTTTTTAATCCTTTGTCTGCTGCCCAGGAGCTCCAAGCACTGCCTCACAGTCAGTAATGAGCCTGCTAACGTTAGCAGCCCGAATCGTGCAGCAGTTGTTAAAAAATGCTATAAACACATTCTCAGGCAATTGTAAAATTAAACTGTAGGGGTCAAAAATCAACAAATCCTCTCATTAGCCAATTTCCTCAAATTCCCTGAGAACATCACATGCCTCTATAGGGCACAGAGAATGTAAATATCATTAAACTTTCAAACAGGCGTTTAATTGTGCAGGGAAAACATTCTATTCTGTTTCCACCTGCAGTTGAATAAAATTCTCTGTATTAATTTTTTTCCTCTGTTGCTTGTAGATTCTGTGGATACAAGAAGTCTAAACATGGCGCTGATGAGAAAAGGCTGCATTTTGGGAATGGCCACTGTAAGTTACTGAAACATTTTAATCCTTCCAGATCTGTTGAGTTCATCACCTAGGTAACTGATATTTTTCAATTAAAAAAAAAAAACAGACATACCTCACGTAAACCAAGGTGAAATTAGGAAGAGAATTATCCCTTCTCTTGTGGGTAAGGAGATTTTCCCCAAACAAATATTCTTTGTTTCAACTTCTTTCATCTGTGTTCAGGTTAGTAATGAGCAAAACATCACTGTCTGTGTTCAAACAGTGCATGTGGTTGGCATTGTGATACTGACTGTGCTGTGCATCCCTGAAATCCAGAGTACATCTGCAACTTCCTCGTTACATAAAGTCCAAGAAATATATTTTTCTTTCCCAAAGCAAAATATAAATCAATTAAACCCATCTTAATGAATGCTAAAGCTGCTGTGAAAATTGTTTCTTGACAAAGTTCACCTACAAAAAATAGTAATAATCCGATCCTGGATCCTCTTTGAAATGTGCATAAACTTGTTACACTTTTCCACAGCAGAGCTGTGGATCCTGAAGATAGGCTCACAGGCAAATCTCCATCCATACACCCTTTAAAACAGGAAAAAACTAGTTTTGGAGCAGGAGAAGCTGAGGGGAAAAGAAGGTGATAGACTAATTTCTGATGAGAAATGGGAGGATTACTTGGTTGGCTTCTTTTTTAATCACTTTGGATTTTTATATCCTTGCAGGCAAAGATAATGCCCCTCATAGACACCAAGATCAGAAAATCCTTTTTTTAGCCGTGTAATTCTTGATGTCTAATGAGGCTTTGTTGAATAAGAAGCAGCAGTTCATCTTTGAAGCTGTTTCAGCTCCAGATGAGTGTACTGCTACACCGTGTAAACCATGATATTTATATTTATAAACAATGTATTTCTGTTGCTTAGCCTGTTGTAACATTAATATATGTGGGGCTTTTTGCACAACATTGGCACTCTACTATTTGCAAGAAAAGAGCTGCTGATATCATAATCAGGTGACCCCTCCCCAAATATAAGTGAATTAACATTTTAATGAGGGATTTACCTGCAGTAGCTGGAAATTAGAACTGCTACCCAATCCTTGTGACAATGGAATAACTGTTCTCTGACTGTTCAAATTATTATTCTTTTAAGTTTCCTGCCCCTCCTTATCTCCAGGGAGCCAAGAGACTGAATATCCATGATTTCTGTCTCCTTCCCTAGCACTGTCAGGGGATACACAAGCTGCAGCCCAACAACTGCAAACCAACTAGTCTCAAAAAAATCTCTGCAGTTACATGTGGCCCATAGAGTTAATGCTTCATCATCCAAATTTAATGAGGTTATAAAATAAAAGCAGCCAGTAAAATAAGTGTCACAGACAAATAACAGGTCAGAATTTGCTCTCCTTACTCCCACACAATGGAAAGCTGCAATCACTATTCTTAAACATGTCAGTGCTGTTAAATTCCTGTGGATTAAATTGCTTTTAATTTGGCTTTAGATATTTATGTACTGTTTTCTGAGTAGTGCCATGCTGATTCACTATGCAGTAAGACCAGAGCCAATCATGGGCCTGGTATGTCTGTCAGAAGTTCCTGAAAATTACTTGTCATAGATTTTGCAGATGTTTATCTCTTAAAATTTGTAAGTGTGTATGTGTGTGGCTGCTGAAACTTTTAATCTACCAAATTACAGTCCTTCTCAAAGTAAAAGAAAATTGCTCCTATGAACTGAAAAAGGACAAAGTAACTTCCATGGCTGTCGTAAACTTTCAGCATCTTAAATACAGCAGCTGGTTTATTTCAGTCAGTTTATTCTGAATTACTTTTAAAAAGGCTCCAGCCATGAACTATTCCCTGCAGCCTTATTACAAATCCTATAATATTACTTCAAAGGAACAAAAATGTTTCACCTCCTCAGATCCTCTCCCTTTGCCTTCTCTGGCTGGGCCTTTTTATTCTTTTGCTACCTTTAGGGCAATTTGTGCAGTTAAAATGAAAATGTAAATTATTATGTTTGCACAGAATGAGCTGTAAAGTAGTGCAGCTTAACACATGTGCACGTGTTTATTATCTGTATTTCATGACAGAACCCAGTTACTAGACAGGCTGCCCTTAATTATTGGTGTGAAGGGATTATTCTCCTTGCAGCCACCATCACCTGATCTTGGGAACCTCTGGGGTCAGCATTAAAAATCCCAAGCCAAAAACCCCCACAGTGCAGGAGCTTTTAATTGTTATTTTTATTGGGGATGTGAGGGGGCCCGTAATGTACATTCAGCATGGAGGGGAAGGAGCATTTACAAGATTTTTAACCAACAGCAATATACAGCCAATTACTTTTTGTTTTACTTGCAGGTAATTCTGTAATCATCAGGCTCTTGAAGGAAACACAGTCAGCTTTTAATGCCGTGCACACGCAGCCCTGTGTTGAGAGCAGGGCTCTTACTTTGCATTGTTTGCAAGGCAATTAGCTTGGGAACCCAGTTTTACCAAATTTTTGACAATTCTGAGGCCAATAAATCCCCCTAAAATCGATTTTTTTTTCCTTTTTTTAAGTACACTTTGTTTACACTGTTTGATAAAACAATTTTGTGCTCTCACGGTCCAAAGGTATTTTTTTCCCATCTGTGCAACCCCAGCATAAAAAAGGTTTAACTATTTTAGCAGTGAAAAAATTGCTGCAGTATAATAATGCTAAGCTGGAGAGAGTATTCCTGAGTGGGTTAAAGCAGTGTTTGTTGAAGGAGTTAATATCTTTTACAAGACCAGCTGGTACAGTTAGGGAAAGCTGGAATACCTGTCTGGGAATGCAGGGTTTGTGTCAGAAGCAGAAAACTTCACACTGGGTATTTCAGTTTTTGTTAATAAAATATATATATTGTGAAATGAGTACAACAGAGGCAGGCACAGAAGGTACTGGGTGCAAACACAAGCAAGGCTTTGAGCTGGGGAGGGAGAGGGAGGCTGGGCTTTGCTTTCAGTATTTTTGTTGGAGGCAAAGGTTGGGAATGATCTCTTCCAGCAATCCCTAGCCAGGAAACTCTAGAGAGGGCCAGAATAATCACATGGGTGTATGGGGAACAAAGCCCTAGAACCAGCCTTTCCTCAGAACACTTATCTGCCATCCTTGTGTGTTCTGGCAGAGGGATTGAGGCAGGGGTGCATTTTTTCATCTTTAAGTTTCTTATTAAACATCTTGTTAATAGACTTAGGGGGGAAAAAAAGCTGGAGTTAATCTGATTTCTTAATATATTCCTAAGAACTTTTCAGGTTGACTGTAGCAACACATTTTGTTCCTTTCCCCTTTGTTGTTATTTTGGATGGGTCAGCAGAAGGCAGCATCTAAATGCAGCAGCCTGGGAGGAATGAGTGGTATTTTAACATTGGAAAAGCAGTTAAATAGTACAAGTGCAGAGATTGGAAATGGGTTGTCACAAAAAATTCGGGTTCACTCTGTACAAAGATTCTTAAGACCCACAAAAACCAGCATGATTTGAAGAATACCTTTTCCTTCCATTGATTTGGTTTCTGTTGTCTCATGATTTTTCTTTAGAAGCATTACTCAAGTCTAAGTAACATTTTCTCTCTGAATTTGTTTTTTACACAGTAAAGCTGCCAGGTCTGAGAACTTATGTAGATCCACACACATATGAGGATCCCAACCAAGCTGTGCATGAATTTGCCAAGGAACTGGATGCTTCCAATATATCCATTGATAAAGTGGTTGGAGCAGGTAATGAGCCTGGTATATTGAACTCAAGTTAGCTTTTTGCTGTGTATAACTGTTTTACATCTTTAGGTTCACAGTTGTGACCGGAAAGAAAATGTTCTAGGAAGTCTTCAAATTAGGAGGTCACATTTACAGCTTATTTCAGTGCAAAGTTAAGGGCACACAATTTTATTATTTTTTTCTCAAGGAAGGGAGACAGCAAGACAGCTTTTCAAAGCACACCAAGCCCATACTTGAGTGCACCACTGTTGGGAGGGAAAAGATCGTTCAGCCTCACTTCTATGTTTCTCTTTAAAATCTGTCAGCACAGAAAATGTTATCAACTGTGAAGATGTTTTCTCTTTCTTTTCTTTTTCCCTATAAAAGGACTCTTGACTATTGTGCCTTGAGTGAAACCACAAACTCATTTCATACCAGTCACCATGTATCCATCAGGCTGCAGTGACCTTTGGTCGTTGGATTGATTTTGGTCACTGCTTTGGATCTGAAATATTGATTCGTGAGGAAAGGGTTGTCTGTCCAATAACTGATTGTCTGAGCCATAAAGATGCCACAGATTGTTGGATTTACAGGAAGAAAGCAGGTGAAATGATCAGATTTTTTGTAACAGAGGAGCCAGATTACAGAAATTCTCATTACACTGGGTGTTGCAATGGAGCATGTAGTTCCTGATAGAATGTGTGCTTCCTCCTAGAAAGCAAAGTGGCAGGTTCTCTCTTTGAGCCAGATCATGGATTGTTATTTTCCTCCTATATTAAAGCATTTATGAGGAGTACTATTGATTTTTAATCCACTGAAAAATACTTGTTCCTTTATTATTGATTTTTTTCGGCTTCTCTCTAAGTATATGGTTTGAATTAAAACCATGGGATGTGAGAGACAGACTCTGAGTGCACAGCAAAAGATTTTCAGCTGGAAAAAGTGTAGAACCCAAAGTACTGTACTCAGTGCATCTCCTGAATCACCTAGCAAAAAAAGAGGAACAGTTTTTCATCTTCTCCTGCTGAAGCTACTCAGCTGTTCTTAGTTTTAAGTTATTTTATAGAAAGGTGGAATCCGTGTTCCTTGCTGGTTTTAATTTTGCCCCACAAGAGTGCACTGTTCTCCATCATCTTCAGTCAAGGCAGCAAAGCTCTGCTCACTGCACATAACAGGGAATTTGTGTGAGGATGGAGAAGGAAGAATACTCTGAATTTAAGTCCAGGAGCAGTGTGTTTCCTTGTAAGACTTTCAGGAGCCTCACAAATGCAAGCTCTCTAAATTTGAGTTGCGTGCAGTATGTGCATCTAAAAAAGGAATTCCTAAGGATCGTGCCGTGTCTTACAGCTTGGTTGTTCTGACCTGTTTGTAGTCAAGATACACAGCAGAATAAGAAGTAAACCAAAATTTGTCAAATACGGCCTCTGAAAACAGAGGAAAAAAATTGAGAGGCTCCAAAAAAGAGCTGTCTCCTAAAGGAGTCAGGTGTTTTAAAAAAAGGTGTTTTAAAAGTCTGTCTGCTCCACTGCAGTGGGAATCACAGATTATCCTGGATTGGAAGGGACCCCCAAAGATTGTGAAGTGCAGCTTTTAAGTGAATGGTCCCACAGGCATTGAACCTGGCCCTTGGCACTAGCAGCACCCTGCTCAGATCAGCTGAGCTGAGTGGCAGAGGGTTCCTGCAAGCTTTTTGCATTAAAAACTGCACTCGAGCTGTAATCACACCTTGTTTTGGGGCACCATAACTGAATTAACACAGTCTGGAGTACTTAAGGCATTATAGTTAACATTTCCTCTTAGCATTTGCTTGAGGTGCCAGCAGGAAGAGCCAGGCAGGGAAGAACAGATGAAAATCAGTCCACAGAGATCTGTGAGCTTCCAAAAGGAGTTTGTGGCATCACTTTACCCAGCTATCACCCTCAGCACGTGGTAGCTTTTACATTCAGAGTGCCTCTGAGGCAACTTCTTCAGGAACACTTCTCCCCAAAACCAGAAAGGCATTTCCTGCCTCTTATTGAGTCAATGACTTATTTGAGTGAATGGCTTGGTCTCTTCCTGCCCTTGTCCTTTGCAAGGCAAGTGTGAAGGAAATTATAAAAAAAAAGACAGGGATTTGAGAAGAAGGGATTCATTTAACTGCCCCGGAGTGTGACGTAAGTAATGAGACCTGCAAGTCAGGCAAGCAATCTCGACATTCTGAAGTGCTCCAAGCAGTT
The DNA here is from genome assembly GCA_013400215.1 of Cisticola juncidis. Classification (NCBI taxonomy): domain Eukaryota; kingdom Metazoa; phylum Chordata; class Aves; order Passeriformes; family Cisticolidae; genus Cisticola; species Cisticola juncidis. The sequence continues at coordinate 267,076 of VXBR01002557.1, read as the reverse complement.
TTTCACAGCTTTGGCCAGAAGTCTCTGAGAAGAGAGGGCTTTCAGAGCTTACATAGCTTTGAAAACATACACAAATGCAATAAGGAAATACTCTTATCCAAAAGAACCTCAAGAAAAACACAAGGGATTTTAGCGGGAGGCTGAGCATAAGAAAATTGAGGTCAGAAGCCACTTTTTCAGATTTTTCTTTACAGTAATCTTTTCTTTTAAAACAACTCACTTATTTTTAGGGATTCAGTTCAACAAACCACTTCAGAAGTTTAAATCCAACTGGGCAGTAGGAGAATACTGCAGAAAGTACTTTCTTGATTTGGGGTAGGTTTAACTATGGGCTTTGCTGAGCACGAAGCAAGCATTTGCTTTTCTTCCAGAGTTGAAATATACTTGTAGCACAACAGCTTGTTATTCAAATTATTCACAAAATTCAGGGGCTGTCTGTGAACTTACTGTGAAGCTTTGCAGTGTCCCAGTGAAGGCTAGAACGTTGCTGATGTTCTCAAGGTTTATGAAACGTTGAGCTTTGGTGCCTCTCCAAATCTGAGGGATAATTAAAAATCAACACCTCAGGAAGGCTTTGTATGAAAGGCCACATGCTCATATTTTACAGTCAGTGCCAGGCTTTCCCCTCAAACACAAGCCCTTCCTCCTAAATAGTGTCTGGTGAGGCCCAGTCCATTTCTTACCAGGATCATACAGTAATAACTTGCAGGAAAAATTGTAGTGTAACTGCATGGGTCACTACGGGTGTAGACCAGATAGATGTATTTAGCATCCATGCTGCCCTGGATATAAAAAAACCATAGGTTAATGCAGTTGGGCTGCCAGGGGAGCTCTTTCCAATGAAATCATTTGCCAAGAGGGTAAACCCACTTTATATCCATAGACAACAGCAAACCTCATTGCTGGAAAGAGCCCATCTTTTATTCTCCTGCAGCATCTGCTGGCCTTGAGGTGCTTTTGGAATCTGATTAATCACTCTGGTTCTGGACTGTGCAGCCATGGCTAAATGGGACTGTGTTGATGGACATTACCCATAACCTTTTCCTTCCCAGAAGTTAAACAAATATCAGATACATGATTCCAGCTTTAAAATGAAGGATTGATGGCTGGGCTGCTGGCTGAAATCATAGCTAAAGTCTCCATTGACAGTAACTGTAAAACAGTTCTGAGAGCTTAGCTTGTTACAGCTTTTTGGACCATTAAAACATCAAGAAAACGGAGTTGGAAGCCAGGTACTACAAGATTTATTTCAAGATTCTTTTCCCCTTCCCTCTGTTTTCAAGATGTGCTTTGGTCTTCCCATTTTGTGGTGCTCTGACAGCATGGAGCTGGGGTTGGTGTTTGAACTCTTGGTAAAGTGTAATGGTCATTTGGGCTTGCAGAAGTTGAATGCTTGTAGTTAAGTCTGAAAATAACTCAACTCCCATTAGTTACTAGCAATAGCTTTTAAAATTTGTCTCCTGAGCTGCTGCCTGTCTTGGCAGCCTGAAATACAGTGTGAGAATCAAAGGATGTAATGTCAGTGCTTTTTAGCAATATATATACACATAAAGATATATCTTCCTTTTAGTGGTTATTATCTTGATAGTGCAGTTCTATGCCTAGAGGATGAAGCAGCTGGTGATAAGATGTGGTGATTCATTCATTTCTATGTTGTTGACTCAAATTTAGCCTGGGTGAGCAACAGAGAAAGGTCACTGCCCTACCACACATTTATTCAGGCCTTTTTTGATTAACTTGGCTGTCTAAAAAAAAAAAAAAGAAAAAAAGCTGAAAAGGGGTTTTGAAATCAGTTGCTGCTCAAATAATAACATATTGAAACTTCCTTATGTGATTTGTGTAAAATTAGTCAACTGAAAAAAAATTTCAAGTGAGGTGTCTTCTTCCAAGTTTTCTACATGATTAATACTTCCTCTTTTGAATGCTAAGATGATTTTCCTTGTGCTCTGCTCTTGCATATTGCACAAGGATAAACCAGTCCACACCACATTCCAGGGGCTTTTTTGAGTGCTGGTTCTTCTTTCTTGAACCCCTGTGAAACAAGCAGATTTCAGTGTTGTCACTTTTCCACTCCCTTTTTTAGGAGAATTTGGGGAAGTGTGCAGTGGGCGCCTGAAGCTGCCTTCTAAGAAGGAAATTTCAGTGGCCATCAAAACCCTGAAAGTTGGCTACACAGAAAAGCAGAGGAGGGACTTCCTGGGAGAAGCCAGCATCATGGGCCAGTTCGACCACCCCAACATCATCCGGCTGGAGGGAGTCGTCACCAAAAGTAAGAAGTGACATCTGTGCATGGGAATTGTCATGGAGGTGCCTCCCAGCCCAAATAATTCCCTGATTTGCTGATCAGTCAAAGGAAAACAAAAGTGAATTATGAATGGAGCCAGCCAGGTTTATGCTCCCCAAAATGCTCAGTAATAAAGTGGCAGGTTTGATAAACTCCAGAGGTGCAAATTGCTCCAAAAGGGCCAAGAGGCTTTGGGTGATGGTTTAGTAAAGTCCTGGAGTCTGATGTGCTGAGGCTTCCTGATTGCACTGTGTTCTGCTTTCAGCTAAATCATCAGATTTGTCATTAGCACTAATTAATGAACAACCTACCTGGTACCACAACTAGTTCTAGTGAATTATTAAATAAGGCCAAATTTTTTTCCTACATCGTTTTCATGCAGGAGAAATATTCTATGGCATATTCAATATCAGCATGAGGCCTTTTAAAGCTCCAGAATTTCAGAATTCAAACATCTTGGTAAAAATCTCAAAGAAGAAGTCTTGAGGATTTAATCTGTCAATAGTAAAATTAATTTTATCTCTGTCCTTATATATATATGTTTACTTAAATGCCTTTTCTAAATCTACCTTTGGGTGTTTTTGTTATGGATTTGGTTGGGCTCTGTTTTGGTGGGGAGTTTTGCTTGTTGTGGGGGTTTTGTTGTGTTTGTTTTGTTGAACCATATTCTTGGTCTTTGTTTATGATAAAAAAATCACCTTCTCTTTTTGAGACAAAAAAATTAACTGAAACCTCCAAGTACATGTGGTACCTTCCTGGAAAAGTTATATATTTCAACAGCCTTCTTCAGCCACACCTTCTGTATTTCCACTGCAGAATGAAATTTATCTACCTACATTAGTTATTAAGTAGGAGATCAATAAGATTTTATATGAGGAAATCAATAAGATTTTATATGAGGAAAACTTAAAAAAAAAAATAAAAAAAAAAGGAAAAAAAGAGATTTTTTTTTTTTTGCTCCAAGATTTTTTTTTTTGCTCCAAGATTTTTCAGGAGAGCAGAAAAAGTTGGTAGGATATTTCCTTGTTCATCCTAGAGGACTCTGCTGGCAAAGCAGCTCTTTGCCTTTTCAGTGATCAGCTTGGAATTTGCTGAGGATGTTTCTAGTTTAACTGGATAGAAACATACCAAACACTTTGGGTTTAAGTAGTTGGTTTTATTAGTTTTAAGAAAATTTTGATTTTTAATTGCGTTATTTAAAGTTTCACTGGGAGGGGTATGAAAAAATTTCATAGCATACTGCTGAAAAGTATAAGAAATTAAAACCCCACCAGAATATGCCTAAAAGTCACTAATGAAAGGTATGTAAAACACTAGATATTATGAAGAACCATAATTATAATAATAACAATGCCTTCTCTCGGTGTGATTCATGAAAGTCTAGTTTGCTGATTTCAATAACAAATAAATTATTGTTTATCTAAGGTCTCACGTCCTATTAGGAAAGGTCTGCCTGCATAAATTGAGGTTTATCTCCTGCTTTGTAGTGACTGCTTTGTACAGTCAGAATAAGATTTGCAGTCACAAAATCACTTGAGAAGCCAGCATCAGTCTGCACACAGCTGAGCTAAAATCTGTTTTGTTACATTTTGTGTTCCTGGAGCACTTGAGACAATAATTTAATTGTTGTACGTGCAGGAACTTGTGCGTTGCTCTTGAATGTGCATTACTAATTCTCTCTGTATTCTCTGTAAGTGACTTTTAGTGAGTTTGGTACCCAGGTGTGTTCACAGCACTGCTGCCAGCTTTGGGGGGCTGTGGGAGGAGGTCAGGAGTGCCAGCTGCCCATCACATCCGAGTGTGAGAGAGCAAACTCTGAGAATTCCAGTAAAACCTCAGGGGTACAACACCCTCTCCAGATAGCTCCAGTACAGGAGCTGAGCAATCTGCTCTGGAGCTATATGTCTCCATTTTACTGGGCAAAAGTACATGGCACAAAGGAAATACAATAATAAATATAATTATTTGTTTTATTAAACATTCTGCAGGGTTATAGGAGAACAAGAAGCTTGCGGGTTTTGAGGTTTTTTGTTTGTTTTATTTTTTTTTTTTTAACAAATCGGTCACCACATCAGACTTCCTGCCTCACCTCCAGTGCAGAATTGTTGCTCTGCTCCATGTGGATTTCGGTCCTGCATTTCCCAGCTGCTGCCCTGCACTCCTGGGCACACTGTAGGCAGCAGTCTGAATAACCAGCACACATGTTCTGCTTAGTTTACTAATAATTTACAGCAATTTGTAGCCTGCTATTATAATAAACCTAGGCAATGCTGTTGACACAACTTGTTATCATTTATAAAGCTTTGATAAATGGATGCAGAGGGTTCTCTTAAAACTTGAGAGCATGTGTTTCTTATTATGGGCACATTTCCAGCTGAGTGAGAGTGGAGTGCAGGTGATCAAGGCAGGAAGATGCTCCTGTAATAATCCGGAACACATATTTCTTACTCTAATTTATGTTCTTCTGATAAAGTCTCGTAAAATTGCCTGAGTTTGTACAGAAACCAGGCACCTGTCTCCTGGCTTCAAAGAGCAGGGCAAAGTAAATTGATTTATCATAGAAAGTTTTGGGTAGCCCTGTACTTGAAAGGTCCAGCAGCATCTGCAATATTACCAGAAATCCCCTTGAATTCATGTTACACAAAGACAGCAAGTTAAGTACTTTAACTATGTATTTTTGGCTGGCAAGACTAAGTGTAAATAGATGGTTTGTTTGAGCTTTTGCATTGTTAGGTCTTGTAACCTTGTTAGGTCTGTATCATCTTTTATATCATTGAAGATTAGTGTTTTGTATACAATATTTCCTACTGGTCAATGAATGATGGTCAATTACTCATTAGTGTGACTCCCACAGTATAACACATCACATGTACCACAGAAAGAGCATATTTGATATATGAATGTATTAATTCATAATGTTCTTCTACTACTAAACTCATTCTTATTTCTCCTTTAAGATTTCTATTTGTTAGAAGCTGTATTTTTTGAAAAGCAAACAGAAATAAGTGTTTGCCAGCATTCACTTGGATTTTAATGGCTTTCTTGCTCTTAATTAAGCTGGGTACCTTTTTCAAGCCTCATGCTGTTCAATTTTAAAAGCTAAAGTTTCACCATGCCCACTATACAATATGCAGGCCTTTGTCCTACTTTTATGGTCAGATGCCTTCCTGTATTTTATGTGCAATAATAATTCATCTCCTTAAATAACTCCATGCTCTTACCCACCTTTCTCTCTACCCCAAAGAGAAAATAAGCAAAGCATCAGTAAATATTATGAAATAATAAAATCCATATGATGGTAAAATATTAGCAAGGCAGTGACCTTGGTCTGAAAACTTCCCCATCATCAATTTTTGCATTAATTTCTGTCCAGCTGGTCAGAGCTGCATATAAAATCTTGGTTGTGTCACAAAATGTCCTAGGGTGGAAGGAACGGTTTCAGAAACTGGACTGAATAAGTCTGGATGAGCTTTGGAAAATATTAAGGCTTTTCAAGGGCTGTTTCCTGTGATTGCAGCATGTTCAGGTCCAAGTTTGTGCTGTCAGGATCCCACCACAGAGGGAAGGAGTGCCTGGAAGGAGAAATGCTCATCTTACTGCTCTGCTTCTCTTTCCCTGTGTTTTATTGTGCACTTTCCAACTTTATCTGCACCCAGCCTCAGTTTGCCCACCCACCTTTTGTTTCCTTTCCAAATGTAAAAATTATCCTTGGGGTTAGGAAGATTTGGACACATTCCTGAAATGCCTGGGTGTGCTGATTGTGTTCCAATGTGTTTTTTTTTTTAAATCCTGACCCCTGTGCTCTTATTTTCAGGTAAACCAGTTATGATTGTTACTGAATATATGGAAAATGGTTCCTTGGACAGCTTCCTACGAGTAAGTGCAACAGGAAACTAAATGGGGCAGAAGTGGCTCTTGTTCTGGACTTGTTATAAGCTTACTGCCACTCTGCACGATTCATCAGCAGCTCTGGTATTTCTTTATTTTCATTTGGGTTTGTGAGTGTCGTGATGTGCTCAGAAAGCCACACAGGGATCTGCTGGTCCATTTGAAGCAAGCATTACTCCAAAATTATGACAAATTTGGTTGCATTAGCATGTCACATCTATTAAAAACAAACAAAACTAAACAACATTCTGCTATACAAAAATGAGAACTGTTTTTCTGGAGGCTGAATTATGACAATAATGCAGTTATGCTTATTGGTTGGCAGCTTCTATGTCCAAGCAAGAGATTTTCAAATTGAATGGATTTGTGGGAATCTAATCAGTAATGAAAAGTTGAGAGAATAGCCCCATACCTAAGGATGTTAGAAATGTTTAACCAGCAAAGTTTACTGGCCTGTTTTCTTTTTCCAACCTTAGACATACTAATGCTGTGGCTGATTTATCTTTGTTTTCTGTCAAAGCTGGTAGTGAGCCTAAAAAAATCCGAACGCTCCCTGTGTCACCAAGATTTACTTGTGGCAAAACAAGGAGAAATGAAATCCCATCTGAGGGGAAACACTGGCTTAATTTTAATTTGTTAGGGCAAACTCAGCTTTGGCTGGGAGACTGCTTTGGTTCTGCCATGGTTGAGTGACATTATCCCCCAAATTCATAACATTGAACTAGACATTTAACCCCAAAAGGGGATAGATTGTCAACCTTAGTTTCACTATGTACTATATATGTTATGGTGTTCACTGGAGCATGTGAAATACATATAAATAATGTGTCAGCATAGCTGAATGAAATATCTCTGTACTGAACTATACATATTTTGTTTAGGCTTGAAATCCTTGAAGAGGTGCCCTGAGGAAAGGAGAATAATTTCTGAATGCACAGAACAGTTGTTCAGCTTGTTCTTTCATTTTAGTCTGAATTTTTTTTTACTGCTCTTGTGTGGAAACATAGATAAGAACCTTGTGACTTATTAATATCACAGGCCACTCAGGCCATATAACCCTTTTTATAAATGCCTTTAGGAACTACTTAGTTTGCTTTCCCTATTGCCATTGAAAAGCTCTCTGAGCATCTGATTCTGTTCATGGTTAGAAACCTTCTGGTTTTTTAGCTAAATCTTTTCCAGAGTCTATATAAAATTCCCTTGTGTTGGCTCTGATAAAAAAGGGACAGACAAGAGCTTTTAAAATAATAAATTTCTTCACGAAGGGGAATTCTGAGACACTCTTGAAGCATGCACTGTGCCATATATTTCTATGTTTACAGTGCTAATATCACCCCCAAGTACAGTGACCAGAAATGAAACGTGGATGCAATCAGTCTGGCAGCCTGATTCCTGTCAGATCACCTCACGTGGCACAGCCAGCTCCCCTGCATTTAATAAAATTCCAGAAGCAGCAGCACAAGGAGCTGGAGAGCTGCCCGTGAGGATACTTTTACAGCACTGGGGAATTCATCTGAGAGCTGCACTACAACAATTGCTGTCCTATTGTCTATATAGCCATATATCAATATCAAAAGTAGATGTTAACACACAGGATTAGTAAGAGTTGGGAGATTTAAATTATGCCCAAAAGTAGGTAATTAGAAATATATCCAACTAAGGGTTTCTAGGCTAAGTCATAATGTGTTTCAGTAATTTTTGTCGTCCTGAAGTTGAGGAAAATTTTAAGGAATGAGTTTAAAAGTAACAGAATTTGAAAGTCCCTGACTCAGATCAGCATTTGCCTTTGCTAAATCAAATTCTTGTGTAATAGAAAACTTTCATTAGGCCATCAGGGAAGGCTTGGATTTTCACTAAAAAATCCTGTGGCCTTCCAGGGAAGTTGGACATCTGTTTCTCTAATGTTCTGACACTCCAGTCTCTGGAGCACTCACAACTTACATCTGTGTGCTGCTTTCACACGTGTCCCATCTAGGAAATTAAAATTCTGATGACAGCAAGCAGGGGAAACATGAATTTTTATCTGAATTGCAAATCTGTCCCCTTCCCTCAGCTGATTGGGAGATCACCGTGGTTCCACATGTGGCATTTAAATCCCAACGCCTGACTCACGAGCTCCTCACTTGTGGAGCTTCCAGGGTATTTGTGGAAAAAAATCTGTGCGAGGAGGAACATGAGCCATCCCTGAGATGACATTTGCAATGTTTTCCAGAAGCATGATGCCCAGTTCACAGTGATCCAGCTGGTGGGGATGCTGCGGGGCATTGCCTCTGGCATGAAGTACCTGTCGGACATGGGCTACGTGCACCGGGACCTGGCTGCTCGCAACATCCTCATCAACAGCAACCTGGTGTGCAAAGTCTCTGACTTTGGGCTCTCCCGTGTGCTGGAGGATGACCCCGAGGCTGCCTACACCACAAGGGTGAGTTCCTGTGCTCCTCTGCCCTTTTAAAATTCTTGTTGGTTGTGACAATGACTGAAATCTGATGGGAATGTAAAATCTGAGGCTGTGAAATCAGAGGGCAGTCAGTCCTGTGTGGCCAGAGAAACTCAATAAACCAGAAGCTCATCACAGTGATTTTTGGAGAAAGTAGAATATGTTCATACAAAAAGTATGGTTTGTGTTGGTAGATCACTTCCCTTCGGCTATGCAAAACCCTTGGCTCCATTTCTCTCTTCTGGATCGGTAAAAGAGTGAATATCACAATTAAGGCCTGAGTTATTTTGGCACCACAATAACTTAAGAACTCATGCGGGCTCTGAGAAGTTTTAGTTACACTGCTGATTTAGCTCCCACAAAGTAAAAAAATATCCCAACCATCAAATTTTTGTGTGTTTTCTAGCATGATAGGACATGTGTCTGACTGGAGCATACTGCTATCTCTGTTCTTCAAGGGTGTATCATTGTTACCTGCTCTTGCACCTCTAACTGAGTGAAAACCTGAGTAAAACAAAAAAAATGCACATCTGATTATCACCCTGAATAACACTTCCATTTTTTTGTGGAAGCCTTTAGCTTTATGTGTATATGTGTATTACACTTGGATATCTGGTTGCTCATTTTAATGCTATTTAAAGTGGATTTTGTTAACTTTACAGAAAGTGACATTAACATCCAGTATCTTAGTCAAGTGTAATTTGCATTGCTCACAGCAATCACCTCATCTTCACTGTACAAACCAGATTTCAATGTATCAGCACAACCTTAATGTGGGTTTTCTAAGGTTTTCTTCATTCCTGAACACTGACAGGAGCAATCAATCATTTCAGTAGTTTGCATGCTGCCTTCTACATGTTTGAAATAAAATAACATGTGAGAAATGAGTAAAGAAATGGCATTTTCTTACACATTATATACACACACATTAATAAATATGTATTTATCAATCATACCTTCATAACTTACCAAGTACAAAGACTCTGTTCTTTACTTGACCTTTCAATGTTTTCTTTGCCCTCTGATAAACTTTGTCATGGAGTTAGAAATATACAACATATGCCACTTTGGAAAACTGTGCAGAGATCTGTCATGGTTAATAGAAAGGGACATTAGTAGGAGAAAGCAGTTTTAATTCTCAGTGGTGTTATTAATAAATAAATGTTCCTGGAATGCAGGAGTTCCTCAATAGAGAATGGCCTGTGGTCCAGCCAGGAGTGTGTTGTTGTGTCAGATACCTTTTTGCTCTCTTGTTGAAATCAAGTTGAAAATGAAGCATTGGGTGAAGCTGTCACATCAGTGACCTGTCTGTGGGTGGCTTGGACATGTCAGGGTGCACAGGGTGTCAGTGTTTGCAGCCAGTGTCCTGTGGGAATTTCCTCCTCCCCTCCTCCTGCCATCTACTTCCTGAGTCTACCTGTCTATTTGCAATTAGATAGTGAAATCAGATGGAAAGAAACTATTTTGTAAAGTGTAATCATCTGTGTTCAGTAAACTCCATCTGGCATTTATGGTGTGTGTGCAAACTGCTGCAGCAAGATGCCCAGATCATTAAAACCTCCAAATACAACTTAGGACAAATCTAATTCTTTTTCAAGAGTTGTTGCTGTGAATATACCTGTGCCACATGTTGGCTGTGAGAGAAGAGCAAGGTTATTTGATATTCACCATTTTTGCTCACATTTCCTTTGAAGTGAGTCTTATGTAGATGTCAAGGGAGTGTTTCCAGGTGGGATGTTTGATCCCCAGCTGAAAAAAGTGGGAACCACAGATGTGAAAACAGAGCTTCACTCCACTTGCAGAGAGATGAACAGTCCGTGTTCCTGCTGCTTGGATATTTCACAAATCACAGGACCATCTCCCAGGCTTAGCACATTTTGCAACCACTAATTATAGGACAAAGCCAAGACAAAAATAGTACCACTTTTTAAAAATAATGATATCATCTCAAACTATTTCATGCCTAGTACTGGCGTTGTCCCAAACTACTTCATGTCTTTAAAACTAAAGGATGACAAGATATTTAAAAAAAAAAAAAAAACAACCACAAAAACCCCCCAAAAAGCTGAAATTTCAAACATTACTGAGTGTGTATTGTATTGATATCCTCCTGTCCACCATCTCTTTCTACTCCCAGTTGTTCATTTAGTACCAGTGGTTCTAGGGAAATTTATAGAGTTAGCTGCCAAGATGGATGCTTTATCTATTTAGGCTCCTTATCTACCCCCATTTTCCACCTGTAAATGTCAAAGCCCAAGAATGATTCCACTGCAAATTCATAATTGCAAGTCAGGATTGATCTACCTCCCAGAAATCCAGCCAGGCTTTCAATATTCACCACTGCCTGGGTGAAATTTTATGTTGTGTTTCTCTCAGAAGCAGTGTCTGAAGCTTTGCATAAAGGCTGTGAACATGTATCCTTTAATACATCAATAATTTACGTATTCCTTTATATATCAGTGCATAATCTGTGATGTTCATGCTATTGTACCAGAAGCCTGAAGGACAATGCAAAGATCACAAGTGCACGTGTGAAGTACAGGGAATCAGGAGTTGTAAGGAACTTTCCTGCCTGACAGGGTCATTTTTTTACCTCCTGAATTATTGTCACTGCCTTGATGCCACAAAAGGCCTTTGGCAGCCCAGAGTCTGCCTGCTTACAGAAGCAGAAGCCAGCATGTGAATCAGGCTGACTGACTGTTTGGATTTTTTTATTTTTTCACAGAGTCTTTGTGCCTGAGGGGATGTGCTGTAATTATCTACATTCTCCATATCTATTCACTTTTAATTGAAACACCGAGATTGTATTAAAATTGTCATTGTCAAATGGATCTGGTTTATCCTTATTATTTTTCAGATGTCTGTTTGACAAGTGGGTGGGCTAATGACACAGTGTGAAGTGGAAGTGAATTTAAGCCATCAGTGTTGTAGAGGGGACTGTAATTATGTCTCTCAAAGACAATATTTGGGTAATCTGTAGATGAACTTTGACTATATAAGCACATGGATACATCACCAGGATTCATGGCATTTTAATGTAAATGCAGCCCATGCTGGACAGAAATCAGTTATATTTTCCTATATATGCAAAATCACAGTGATACAGTCAGAATGTATTGAAGAGTGTGGTAAAAAGGAAGCAAAACCCAAAAAATTCTCTTTCCCCAAGGCAGAGGAGGGTGTTCTGTCATCACTGACTGCTCAAGGAGGAGATGATTTCACTATAAAACATTCATTAGTAAGGGTCTGACAAGCAGCATCAGATAATTTCAGGTGTGCAAGAAGGTAAAACAGGCTCCTCTCCCTCACATGAACCTGCCTGGTTCTGTAGCATTAAGATATCTCCTGAACTCTCCTAAGTCCTGGCATAATGAATGAATGTCAGACTTTGATTTTCAGCTTTTTCTGAAAAGTCCTTCCAGCAATTCAGTTAGAATCAATTTTTCTTGATTCTCTCCTCCCCAGGCCTGTGGCTTAGGTGCCTGTGGCTGTCACCCTGTAACAGATTATAAATCAGAATATTGGAATGGGTTCTGAAGTCCTGGAAACAGCTGCCTTGTGCTGGAGTGCCAGACGTGCTAGAAATAAATTGAGGGCTTCATTGACTTTAGATGAATTATGTTGGAGGGATGGATACTTCAAGAATAGCAGCTCCATCTACAGAAGATAAAACTTTTAGTTGCTTCTGGCTCACTGATTTCCAACCCTGAGAGGTTCTCTGACCTAGGCTGCCTGGGGTTTTGAACTGCAATAACCAACTCCTACAATTTCTAACACCAAAGCTGTCTTTCTGCTCAGGTTCAGGGAGCTTGGCTTTATGATAAGCATGCCTTTAAAGGTAGACCGTGACAAAAATATATAAAAACTGTATTTATTTTCAGAAAATAATCCGTAAATACATTGCTGTTCGTGTTCTTAAACTATTCCAAAAAAGAGTCAGCAAAATTCCTTTTTAAAAATAATTATGACATTTTTATGACAAATTGGGGAGCAGAAGAACAAAATTAGGCTTTTAGACTCTGTTCAGTGGCAGTTGATTTCTTTTTTTAACTACATTTTAATTAATATTTTTGTCTTGTTCATGGTAATGCTGTGTGTACCTGCAGGTTTGCATAGGATTACAGCTGAGACTTAGCAAAGAAAATTTGAAAGCCACTGACTCACACTTGTAATAAGAATCTGGGGCTGATGCACCTTTTTTTTCCAGTAAAGCAAAGCCAGAAATTTTTTCATTGAGTTTCTAATCTTTCTGCAATAAACCAGTCTCGAAATGTGAGGAGACTAATCAATGTCTTTTCTTGTTTTTTAAATGTGGTTTTCCGATTGCATAAATGAATTTTTACGTAAGATTATAAAGACCTTCTATCCAATATAAAATTCCTGCCCTTGTCTAGGGGGAGATGTCTGATTCTCTTCGTGGTGGTGGAATCTTTGTTGATGTAAAATTAGAATATGGCTTTCCCCAGGCTTGACGTTCTTTATTGAAAACCAGGGCTCACTTCTAGCATAGAAAACAGAGAGATTGATTTCTTTATCAGCCTCACATGTAAAACTGTAAGTGGATTTGTTGTGAAAACACGAGGCTAGGGGAGAGCTTTCCTTGTTTCTTGGCTGCGCCTTGGACTTGCTGAGGGCCCCTGGACACTTGTAAAGGGAACTTATTAATTGAGTATGAGGAAAACAAAGTCATTTTTATGTTTTTGGTACTGTTCTGGAGCAGCACTGGGAATTGTGAATAAAGTTATAATGCATGGAAAATACAAAGTACTTTTTGTGATTAAAGAACATCATCTAATACATTAAATTGCCATTAGAGGGAGAGAGATCAGGCTCTTCATCTGGCTTCAGCGATAAACCAGGGGTTTCAAACACACCAGTTTATTTTCTGTGTCCTACTTGCTGGTCTGTAAGTGATGTGGAAATTCGGTGTTTACCCGATTTTAAGGCAAGTTTGTCTTTTGATAGGGATCAGAAGATCCCTATCTTCTGATCCCTAGAGTGGGATGGATCTAGAGTGGGATCCATGGAAAACATATGCCAAGATGATCCCCTCCCTGACCTTTGCCAAGCCTCTAAGACTTATCTAGTAATATTTTGGAGGCCTAAATTGTAGTCTGAGTCTGGACTGCCTGTGTTGTTTTTACTTAATTTAAATCATGCTGTATTAGCCATGAAAATGAAGATGCTTCAGCGTAGTTACACTGTATTTAGCTTTCTAATTAACACTAATGTCTGCATTTCTATTGTTAACCAAGCTAGTGAGTCTAAAGCTGGTGATTTTATATCTACCCTCAGTGCAGGTACAGTTTATGGGAGCGTAGGCAAAGCAGTAAAATATTTAAATCTTTTTTTCTTGCTGGTTACTCAGTGGAAGTAAGAGCACCCTCTCCCCACAGAGGTGGTTGTGAGGAGAGGTGTGTGACTGGGGTATGATGGGGGTGTCAGAAGCACTGCACAGAGCTGGTCTGGTGTGAAATCTTCAGAATAAATTCTGTACATGTTGTGCATAACTGGAAATAACTTCAGACTCTCACAGTTTTCTGTACTAAAGCACATTCACTCCAGAATTGCCTTCAGGGACAAGTTTTGCACTGCTGTGTTTTAGAACTTTATTTTCTCATGTGTGACTCTCAAAAAACTCTGCCAAAGCTGGCATCACCAGGAATTGTCTCTTTCCTGTAACTCTCACATTTTAGAAACTCAGCCTGAGGTTCCTTGTGTGCATTTTATCAACTTGACCTACAGCACCAAGTGATGGCCATGACCAGAGAGAGATGTTCCCCTACCTACCATGCTTGTTGCAGTGGTAGCTTCAGTTCTCTCCAAGTTTATTATTTAATGATGGCTTGCTTCTCTTATGACTGTAAAAATGTCCAAGGCCACTCTCCCAGCTGACATTTTTGCACTCTTCCCTCTGCACAGATGACCCCATCTCAATCTGACTTTCTGTGTCTAGTGAAATGAAACAACATCATGGCCCTTTATTTTCCTTGAATGTCCTAGAAAACCTGGTGAAGCCATGAAGGTTCCACACCAACAGGGAACTCACTTCAGTGCCTTAAAATCAGCCAAATCCAGCCCTCCTGTGCTCTGCAAAAGGACCTGGGTTACAAGCAAGGACCCTGGACTGGGTTTTGTACCTTTAATGTTGTATAACTGTTATGGCAGTTTCCAGACTTTTTGTAACTGAAAATCAAGCAGGCTTGATTTACTATTTACTCTTATCTGTAGCAAATTATGCTACACACACACACACATATATATATATATAAAAATGTATGTGTGGGTGTGTCTATAAACTATATATGCTGTACTCTACTACATATGTATATTGTAGCTAGATAAATGTATGGTAAATCTACTGGATATCAGTAGATTTTGCACTGAAATGTGTTTTGCTCTCTCTTTTGCTCTTACAATAAACGGCAGCAGCGTTTTCCAACTTACACTGAGAGGTTTTTTACACCAATATCACTGAGAACAACTGATGACTGAGCATCTCAGAGACAAAATAATCAACCCCACCAAATCACCTTTGTTGCAGGACAGTGAAATGGGCTCTTTGGTTTTGTTTTGCTCCCAGGGGGGCAAGATTCCCATCCGATGGACGTCCCCAGAAGCCATCGCCTATCGGAAGTTCACGTCAGCCAGTGACGCCTGGAGCTATGGGATTGTCCTCTGGGAGGTGATGTCCTATGGGGAGAGGCCCTACTGGGAGATGTCCAACCAGGATGTGAGTAAATTGCTGTCTGAGTTATGTTCCCATATCAGGATAAGCTGTGAAAGGAGGCCAGGACCAGGTGGCTTTGAGTTTTTGATGACTGAGGTGTGGAGATGAAAATCGCCGGATCTCCCTGGTCAAGTAAAAGTGCATTAGAACTTAAAAATCCTTACAGCAGAGTGTTTTGGACCTCTGAAGGAGCAGAGTCGAGAATTTTATCCCATTGGTGGGATTTTTTGTAAGATGATGCAAATAATTCCAGTGCAGTGAGGTCACTGCCTTTTACATTCCTTAGCTCGTTGTTAGAAAACCCTCCTAAATTTGTGTTGATCCCCTTTGGTTCCACTTGTATAATGCTCTGTAGAAGTTTTCTGTAAATGTCAAATGCACAGAATAAATTGCTCTTGGCACTTGTGAAAAAGAGAAGCAAGGCATGTCTGCTGAGAGTTTAATGAAACCAAAATGCTTCTGGAAGTAATCAATGGATAAAATAGAAAAGGAGAGTGATCTGATTAGACTTCCAATACAGGTTTCTTTGTAACATTAGTAATCTGTCCAAGCCTGCAATCCAAATGATTAATGGAACTCTCCCAGTATTTTTTAAGGAAGCATAACATTTCCCCAAAAAAGATTTTTATTCTATCTATTTTGGGTTCTTTTTCTGCTGTTTTATTAATTTTGAGTTTATTCCACAGTAGTTTCTTATGGACCAAATTTTATGGAGTGCAGTCACTCACACAAATAGATTTTCCAAGGAGCTGATATATACTGTTACTAGTTCTAAGTTAAAATAAATAAGTCAGTAACTTATTTGTAGTCAAACATTTTTCTGTACTACTTCATGTTAAACAAGGAAAAAGAGAAGAAAACTTCCTTTAAGTGGGTACCTCTGCAACCCAAGTCAGTGCAGAAAACGATGCATTTCTTTTAGTTGGTAATGAATGTTTTTGTGGAGATTAATGTACCCTGCAGACTGATGTATTAGTGGAATGCCTTTAATAATATCCCATTAAAATCAGAAACGGAAGGATTAACCTATTTATGTGCCTCTCCTTCATGGCTGCTTACACCATTAACTGTTCTCTTGTCCTTGTGCTAATTCAGAATAGTTTGTTCTGCTTTTCAATTAATTGATCCAGATGAAAAGGAAAGATGAACAGAATTATGGCTTTATCATTTTCTACGTTGAATACATTGTTGTTGGTTTTTTTTATGAGGCAATAGATACTTTAGGCTTGATCAAGAGGTGTTAGATTCTAGTGAAAAGACTGGATTTAAAAGCTTCTGGACAGCATAAATTCTAAAGTATTCTTGGTTTTGTGTTTGTCAATCTGGAAAAATTATAGAAAATCTAGATATATTTTATCAGTCCAGGCAAATTACAAGGAATTGGGCTTGCACTGCCTAGAAAAAAGTGTATAGTTATCCATGAGGTGAGTTTTAAAAACATTTTGTGGCCCTGTGACATCATCCACAAGACCTTTTGTCTGTTGGTTCAGGATGTCCCCGTGAGGGGGCAGGTTGATTTTTTGGCAGGGTAGGTTGTTTTTTTCTCCTGGTGTTTTGAGTTCAGTGTCCACTGAAGGATGTGGAAAGGCTGTTTTTCCTGTAGTTTTTGGAGTTCAGTGTCCACTGGAGGATGTGGAAAGGTTGGTTTTTTCTGTATTTTTTTGTCCTTCAGTCTCCACTGGAGGATGTGGAAAGGTTGGTTTTTTCTGTATTTTTTTGTCCTTCAGTCTCCACTGGAGGATGTGGAAAGGTTGGTTTTTTCTGTATTTTTTTGTCCTTCAGTCTCCACTGGAGGATGTGGAAAGGTTGGTTTTTTCTGTATTTTTTTGTCCTTCAGTCTCCACTGGAGGATGTGGAAAGGTTGGTTTTTTCTGTATTTTTTTGTCCTTCAGTCTCCACTGGAGGATGTGGAAAGGTTGGTTTTTTCTGTATTTTTTTGTCCTTCAGTCTCCACTGGAGGATGTGGAAAGGTTGGTTTTTTCTGTATTTTTTTGTCCTTCAGTCTCCACTGGAGGATGTGGAAAGGTTGGTTTTTTCTGTATTTTTTTGTCCTTCAGTCTCCACTGGAGGATGTGGAAAGGTTGGTTTTTTCTGTATTTTTTTGTCCTTCAGTCTCCACTGGAGGATGTGGAAAGGTTGGTTTTTTCTGTATTTTTTTGTCCTTCAGTCTCCACTGGAGGATGTGGAAAGGTTGGTTTTTTCTGTATTTTTTTGTCCTTCAGTCTCCACTGGAGGATGTGGAAAAGCTGTTTTTTCTGTAGTTTTTTGGGAGTTCAGTGTCCACTGAAGGATGCGGAAAGGCTGTTTTTTCTGTTGCTTTTTTGGAGTTCAGCGTCCAGTGGAGGATGTGGAAAGGCTGTGTTGCTAAGGGTAATCACAGGAGAGATATTCAAGACCTTTTGAAGTTTGGCATACTTTAGCAAGCCTTGCTAACTGTGGCTTTTGTTTACAGATTTAGTTCAAGGAGTGAGCTTTTGAGATCCTTTCCACACACTCACTTTCTTCAAAGTCACACCCTGTATCTTAACTCCCTTTCTGCATGCCTAATCTGCTGCCTGGTTTACTTTGCAGATAAACCAGAGGCATTGCACGAGACAATTAGCGAATAAACACCTTTGTTTAAACACGGAATGTCCACGTTCACGTTGGCACAGCTGATAAAAGCCGAGTTTCTGTGAAGTGCCTCTGAGTTTGCCCAAACTTTTCTCGTTGTGCAGGTGATCAAGGCTGTGGATGAAGGGTACCGCCTGCCGCCTCCCATGGACTGCCCAGCTGCCTTGTATCAGCTGATGCTGGACTGCTGGCAGAAGGACAGGAACAACAGGCCCAAGTTTGAGCAGATTGTCAGCATCCTGGACAAGCTGATCCGGAATCCCAGCAGCCTGAAAATAATCACCAACGCCGCGGCAAGGTGACACAGTACAGCTTAGACTGCTCATGAACCTCTCTGATTCCTTCATCTCCTATAATTAGAATTTCTTTGCTCTCTTTACTGACCCTTCACCTTTCAACTCTAGCTGTTTGTAGAGAGAAGGGTTTAATACTGTTATTTTTATTATTGCCGTGTTGTTTTTAGTAGTTATTTGCTATTATTTATCCAACTTGTGAAATATTTTTTGTGCTAAGGGTATGAAACCCGCTGTAAAACTGAGCAGAGTTTTGTGAGAAAAACACAGCTGGCAGATTTGGCCATCATGTGATTTTTCTTTTCCTTGTGCCCTTTGGTGGTGTTTTAAGTGCTTAGTGTTTCATAGGTTACAGCCAGCCATGTTCCTAAGTATCTTTCTGAACTGGGTCCAAGTACATTTATGCTCTTCTCTGACAAGTCATGTTAACTTTAATTACATGAATAATCTTTTTTTTTTTCTTTCAGTAGTGCTCACAGACCTAAAAATGCACTTCCACTCCCTCTTAGATCAATGTGTTAACTAGGAATTAATTATCAACCTGTGCAGTGTTCCTAATTGCATTGAAAACATCCATTTTTAATCCTGGGTTTTCAACACATTTTCGAACATCATCACTGTGATGAGATAAGAATTATCTCATTGAGAGAGAGCAGCTGAAGAGTGTGTTGACACCTAAGGGCATAATGAAGGTGTGAAAGAAGAGCTTTAGTTAAGTAGGGTTAGAGAGAATTGGTTTGTACAACGCACTCTTACTGAAGGAGTGTAAAAGATGTAAAATTATTTCAAGCATGAATGGTAGTGCCAAATCCTCTGTCAGCAAAGCAGGCAGAGTCAGGGAGAAAAGCACTCTGCTCCTCTGCTGCTTCACCCTGGAGGGTGTTCTGCATTCCACTGGGCAAGAGACCAGAGCCTGACACCAGGCAAGTTTCCAAAGGGAGCACAGCAAACCGAGCTCTCCTTTTGATGCAGGACACTTCCCACCAGGCAGTGGAATGGGAATGCTGAGGGAAACAGAGCAAAGGCAGTGGAAAGAGCTGCACTGATCCTGCTGTGCCACTGCCATGCACCTTGCCTCCTCCCTCCCTGCCCTGGCTTTGTGCTGCATCCTCAGCTAGAGACTGAGCACTCTAATTGCCTCCTGCTGCCAGGCCAGAGGGGGAAAAAGAAGGAAGAGGTGGGAGGAGAAAGGCAGTCATACTAATGGGCTCTGCTGCTATATTTATATATTGAGAGAGGATGGCTCATACAAAATCACGTTCCAATAATTTTGCTTGGTGAGTCTTTCATGCATAGGAAACCAACGTGCTTACAGAAGCAATTATTTGTAGGAGGTGACAGAAAAAAACAACCAACCAAACAAAAAAGGGACACAACACATTTTTGGGAAGAACACCAAAGTGTTGAAACGCCGTTTCCTCAGTCAAGTACATTTCTTCCAAACACCTTGCACCACTATGTGGCAAACGATTGGTGCAGTTATTTTCTAGGGATATGCTGCAGCCATCTGATGATTAGGGGAGTTGGAAATCATAACTACCTTGTTTGGGTTTGGAGACTTGATGGCAGAAACCAGGGCTGGATGTTTTTAATTCCAAACAGGAGCAAAATGCTCCCTGTCTGTGGTCCTTCCAGTTACGGATTTGAACCGCAGCAGAGGTGAAAGCAGTGTGGAACCTGATTTCCAGTCACCTGTTCACAGCCAGTAGAAGCTGATACCCTCTAATGGAAACCAAATTCAGTCTGAGCACCGTTTCCACCTGCTGGGTTCTGTGCAGGAGCTCCACAGGGGGATGTTGTTCCTTTCTGCCTCTCTCATGCTCTCTTTGCTCCTCTTCCATTCTGTGCTTTAGTGGCACAGGGGGTGGCACAGGCTGCACATTCCTGACACAGTGCCACACTCTCTGCTCGTGGGGAGGCAAGGAAGGAGGGCTGCCTGCATGGTGGGGAGCTTCTCACAGCTGCCTTAGTTGAGCTCTCAGTGAAATGCTCCTCCTGCTGCTGCTTTCACTTTGATACGGAGCGCATTTCTGAGGAGGGCAGCGTCAAAGGTGGATTTATTCCTTCCTTCCCTCCCAGTTACCCTTCCACTGCCACATCCCTGCTGGTTCCTAGGCAGTGCAGTCTCTCTCCCTTTCTGCAGCTCCTCCCTCCCTGGTGCCAGGCAGGGCACTGTGGGGTCCCAGCGTGGGCGAGCCCAGTTCCTTCAGGGAATGTGAGATCCATGATCTCTCCATCTCTCACTGTCAGGGCCAGCCCAGGCTGTCCTTCAGCACAACACAAGGGGGGCGTGCTGGGCAGTCCTGTGCCATGGAACCATTGTCAAAGCACTCTAATCTCCACCCTTAGACACGGCTGGAGATCTGCAGCCAGCCCCACACCCCGTGGTGTCCTGCACAGAGGCACTGGTGGCAGTCACAGCCCCTGGTGCTGGCCAGGGGCTGAGCCTGGAGGGTCAGCACAGCTTTCTGACAGACTGACAGAGAAAAATGAGACAGAAAAAGCAGAAGTGAGACTCAAAACGGGGTGGGGCCTTGCCCTAACCTTGTGTGCAGGAATATGTAACTGGTACTGGAGGGCTGTGAGTCAGGGCAGCTCCTGGAGAAGGGGCACAGTGGGATCCCTGAGTGCTCCTCTGCTGTCAGCAGCCAGGGAGGGACAGGCATCCCTGCAGGGGGACAGCACTCAGGGACTCAGCCCCGAGGGCTGCAGGCAGTCCTTTGGCTCAAGTCCCTGCTCTCAGTGGTTATTTGAGGCTGCAGCACTCCCACACTGCCTCTCCTCCTACCCATAATAAGCAATTAATCTAGGTTAGGGAGGTCCCAGCTCTCTTTTAGCTGTGTCTGTGGTGCTACTGGAGGAATGCTAGAGCTTGATGCCCACCAGATGCTTGGAGGTGTTCAGAATATGCACGGTCAGGGTAAAATGTTTAACCTGACTAGATCTGCTGCAGATGCAAAACCTGTCTTCTCTTACAGATTTTAGGGCTGATGTTTGTTTAAAATAGTCACAGCACTGTTGTATCCTACTTAAAAAACATATTTCTGGAGGTGCATAGGATATCCCTGTGCTCTGGGTGCTGGTTGCTGTTAGCTGACCTCCCCTGCAGGATGTGCTTGGCTGAACATCTGATTCCAGGCCACAGCCCAGGCACGTTTCACACTAATACCTCACAGAAGAGGAGTC
Source organism: Cisticola juncidis (assembly GCA_013400215.1). Taxonomy (NCBI): domain Eukaryota; kingdom Metazoa; phylum Chordata; class Aves; order Passeriformes; family Cisticolidae; genus Cisticola; species Cisticola juncidis. The sequence continues at coordinate 245,645 of VXBR01002557.1, read as the reverse complement.
AAAGCCTTCAATTCTCTTTCCTTTAAAGTTTTCTATCCCTTCAGGCCACTCCATGGTATCCAATAATTTCTTGATACCCGAGGGGATGTTTTTATCCTCACTGATCATCTCTTTGCAGATCATTCTACGTGCCTTTGAACCTTACACCGACAAAAGGTTTTTGTAGCCTCAGCACAGCCAACGTTTCATAATACCTTTCCTGGTGTTGTGTTTCATCTCAGATTCACGTGGAAAGTCCATTTCTATTCCTTGTGAAGTACAGAGTAGGGCTGATTTCTTTCTTACCTGTCAAAATTCACTTTTTAATCAGGTGGCCGCCTTGAGCTCTTGCTAATAAGACCTGTACTGGTTCTGGACACGTGGGGTTTTTGTGTCCCCTAGGCTGCCTGGAGTTAACCAGCTCTGTAAGGGGCAGTGGGAACAGAACTCAGTACAAGCCACGTGGTTTGCTAAAGCACAGTCTCATGATATTTTTATTTGATTTATGTCTTGCTGTTCTTTCCTGTTTTCTGAACACGATGTTCATTTTTCTAACAGAGTCCTTGGATTGTTTGGATATCTTTAGGGTGGAAGTGAGTTCATCGTTCTTCCAGTTTTGATCAATTCCATTATTTTTCCTCTTGAGCTTGTTTTTTTTTTCAGTCCACTGTGTATTACTTCACATTTGTGAACATTTCATACAGATACAAAGCAGATGGAAACTTTCCTCAGTTTGGGTTGGGGAGTCAGAATCACATCACCCACCTGCAAGCAAGTTGGTGAGGCTGAAATGGCTCCTTAGCTGTTTTATTTGTGTGGGGGAAAAAAATGTAACTCAAGTCATGCAACTGGAAGTACTTTGTGAACACTGCAAATCTGAAATGGGCTCATGAAATTTTTTTTTATCCATTTCAATTTTTTCACTGATTTATAATTTTTTTTATTCTTCTTAAATTTCTGAGACTGAATTTATATATATTCATATATCTATTTTTACAATGTATATCTATATTTACAATGTATATTACCATTTTATGTATATGAATCGTACTCTTACATGGCCATTTGAAAAAGCATATTTAAAAAATAGTGTGTAATTTAATACATTTAAAGCATTTATGTGTGCCAAAGCTGTCATAGGATGGTGTGATCTTGAGGTGTAAGGGTTGTGACACAGGATTCAGGCAGCTCAAACGTTGTGGCAGCTTTCCCAAATTTGCTGTGTGTTCACATCCATAATTTAGGGGGGACTGAAGTAATTTAGTCTCCATGAGCCTATGAAACAGGAATAGCTGAGTTCATGCACAGCCCTCATTAGAAAGAAAATTCAAAATTGTTTCTAATTCCAACATATGACTTTTAGAAATTCTGAATTTCTGCCAGGCCTCTGATTGATTTCAAACCTGACATGGACTCTGCACCAAAAAATCCCAACCTGCTTCTGTGTTTGCTTTTGGTAGCATGAAAGTAATTGTCAGGTATTGATGTTGTTTGTTTTTCTATACTGCAAGCACATATTTAGGAGAAGAGGAATTAATTGTCTTGCAAGGAAGGGGAGAAGAACACCTAGAGAATTCAGGATATTTCAGAAAAATCACAGCTAAAATTCTTTTCATATAGAAAATTTGGGCAGTGAGTGTCAGTTATTCTTTCTGATGAAAAAACCTGTATGAAGAATTAATTCCTCATATATTCTTCTACATGTTAGCAAGTTGTTTGCAACCCTGCCTTGATTTGCTTAAATTGGATGTGTTGTTTGAATTACCCTGGGCTGGGTGATTTCCTGGAGCAGTCTTTGGGAGAGCTGTTATTTGTAAGTAATTGTTCACAAGGGTTCACTGCTAATCGTGTTTAGCTTTGTTGTCTCTCGTTGTGCTGCTCTGCTGGTGACATCCAGGGGCAGTGCTTACAATTTCAAATTTGATGTTTGCTCCTCATAAAGTTTATTTACATTTAAAATCCATCAAATCAGTGGAAATGCTCTACATTCTAGCTTGGCAGGGTTTTTATGCAAATCAAACCCAAAAGGAGCAGTGAACAGGGCAAATAAAAAAATCAGACTTGCTCCTTTTTTGCAGCAAAATTCAAGCCCTTTTTTTACAAAAATATTTGCAATGAAATTACTGTTTAGATTGGCTGAACACTTCGTTGAGAAGTCTTTTTTTCTTTTTTGCATTCAGGTCAGAAGGCTTCACACACTTGACATACATTGCTGACCTGCTGTACTATTGCTTGTTTGCTTCTCCCTGTTAGGAACTTCCAGGATGGAAGAGAGGAGGAGGTTTCAATTTTCCTTGGATGTTGTCAGGGTCTTAACAACAGGGTTTGAGTTTGGCCAAATGCTGTGTAGAGCAAGATTCCGTGTGGATTTTAAGCCTCCTTTAAAATTCAGCAACAACATCATCTGCATCCTAAACCCAGACTGTTCCCTCTGAAAGAATTCAAGTAATGGAAACTTAAAACTCCAGCTCTCTCTCTGAAGCCTGCTGAACACAAAATAGTGAATTTATGGAGGGGTGGGAGGAAAGAACCTTAACTACAAATCACAAAATACAGTAAGAATACTACTGCTGCTTGGTGTCTAAGCATAGTTTGGGGTTAGACTGAGGAGGTTTTTTGGGACATCATTCAGCTAGAGACAGAAAAGCCCTGTTTTCTGCTGATTTTCGCAGAAAAGCCCTGTTTTCTGCTGATTTTCCCAGTAGTTATCACTGAGGGGCAGGCAGGACTCAGCCACTGTCCCTCCAAAGTGAGTGGCAGGCAGTGAGCAGGGCTGGCTGTTAACAGGGACAATAAAACATCTCTTTGCACCTACACACCTCTAATTCTCCTCCACTTGGGGAAACTCAGCAGGAATTCACAGCGGGCTGGGTTGGGTGCTGGATAAATTAAATAGAAATGCAGCAGGTGGCCTGATGGGGAGGGGAGGTTTTGCTGTTTATTGAGATTTCCAGGGGGGTTTTGTGCTGCTGCTCTCAGCTCGGGGAGCCCCCGTTAGTGGTGGTGGCAATTCCACTCTGAGAATGCTGTAAGGAGGTGACAAAAGTAGAATTTCACAGTGATGCCTAAGCTTTTTGTACTTTTCTCATATATTTGTAGCTTGGTAGATTGCTAATGCATGGCCATAGCTCCAGTACTTTTCCTGCCCTTTTCCCCTAGATTTTGGAGCAATAAGCTAACCTTCTAAACACATCCCTGAGCTATTGTTTAGATTAATAAATAATCTTTATTCCAAGCAGGGGACCTCCAATAAGGAGTGGGGCAGAGAACCCCTTGGACCAACTCCAAGGGGCTGACCCAGGGGTGGATTATTGGATGTACCTGTTAAATATCCGAATTAATTAACCTTATACAATCACAGAAATTTGGTTCTGGGTGTACCTGTCACCGTTGGGGCACCTGGAAGCTTCCAGATCAGGGTTTGCTTTTTACTTTACTATTCCAGCACTAATGCAAGGAGCTTTTCTTTTTTGATTATAGGCAACAACAGTGCAGCCAAAAGTGAGATCTAAAGGGAAGCTCTCCACAGCAAATGGTGGATTTTAAGCATTTTAAGAACTTTATGAAGCATTTTTCTCTGCCTGTTCTGAGGAGCTTACAGACTATCCTAACAATAATGAGGGGTTGTAATTGAGGGTCTGTCAGCCAGCTACACATCCCAGGAAATGGCCATGTGCCTGTATTTCCTTAAAAGCACACCTTAAGCTGTGTTATGAGGGAAAAAAATGAATTCAGCAACGTGCTGGGATTTTGGGGGGTTTTTTGTTTTGTTTTGGTTTTTTTTGCCTTTTGTGGGGGTTTTTTGCCTTTAGTGGTTTGGTGTTGGGAAAAAGTAAATGAAGGAGCATTGATACACCCAGGCATGTGATTTGTTATCCCACCAAGATGCTGAGAAGTAGAAGCACATTGAAAATCATGTTCTGAGGGGCAGCTAAAGGAGTAGGGAAGAGTGAAGAATTGACCTTTGGGGCAGTTGAAACTTGTTTATTATCCTAGTGAAAGCCATGGTAAGGTGGATTGTTTTTTGTAGGTTTGGTTTTTTCTTTTTTTTTTCTTTTTTTCTTTTTTTTTTTGTTTTGTTTTGTTTTGTTTTGTTTTGTTTTGCATTTTGGAATTTTTTTGCCAACAATGGAGCTAGAAAACAAGAAAGATTGACTTTTAGAGGTGTACCATTTTTGCAGCCTCAGCTGCGTTGTTTTTCTCTTTGGTTGTGTTGCCTCTTTTCATTTCTCCAGCTCTCCTTGCACTCCAAGAGCAGCCCACAACCTGCTTATTTGGAGAGGATGAAAACAGCACATGAAGGCCCTTGGGAAAAGAAAATGTGCCTCCTTGAAGAGGTGAATTTTAGGGACTAAATTACCAATTCTGCTAGGAGCATGGTGAAAATGGGCATGAAAAGTTGGAACTCCACAGATTTTTATCTTTAACATCCAGGGATAAGCAAGTAAACAGAATAACTCTGCTTCTCCTTGGCATGGCATTTGTTTACTAGTTTCCAGTTGATACACATGTATGCATATGAATCTGATTGCTGTAGAAGATAAAACTGAAATTTGCTTTCTGTGCCACCTGTTGGTTTTGGTCTTATTTTTCTCTTAAAAAAGAAATTCTTGTTAGAGCTGAATTAAAGCCCATAGGATTTGTGTTCCAACCAAGGCTCATAGGGAGCAATTTCACTTTACAGAATCAGCTTTAATTACCTAAAATTTGCCACAGGAAATTACTTTATATATATATTTAAATTTTTTTTAAGCTTTCCTCTTTAAAAGAAATGGACTGTGGAAAGGAAAGTCCAGATTTAAGAGACTGAAGGCTGGTTGTGCTTTTTGGAGGAATGGATGGAAAGAGAGAGGTTCCTACAGTACAAAGTCTGGGATTGTGTGTGCACAGCTCCTCTGTGTATTTGCAGAAGAAGTGGCAGGACATTTTCATTTTCTGTGTTTCAATTCCTGGATTTTACAAGTTAGTTTGTCTTTTTTTCTCTCCAGACAGCAGCCAACCAGAGATGATATTTTCATGCTGTATTGGGGAAGGGTTCTAATGATGTTTTATGTGGTTTTTCTTGTTAGTGCAGCAAAATTTTCCCTGTGTTGTGACAAAAAGCTGTGCTAATGACAATACACCATAGTTCTCCTCCCTGCAGATGGCTCAGAGGTTAATTCCAACTGTTAAAGTAATGGACACATCCAGAGAAAGCTTCCAGCTACAGGATGTTTTGTAACTGGCATCTCACTGTTCAATTTGTCTCTCCAAACTGAGTCTTGCTGGTTTTTGTTTGTTTTGTTTTGTTTTTTTTTTCAGAGCACCACATGTCAGTAAATACAACTTTGTAGGTGTAGTAAATACAGGGTGAACAGGATAGAAAATCTTCCCATGACTGTCAGAAGATGATACAAGAGGGTGTATCCTGGTTAGTCAAAACAGCAATGTAAAAAGAGTTTAAAAAAGGGGAAAAAAAGGATGGGGGAGAGAAGAAAAGATGGAGAGAAATGTTCTCTTTCACTTCCCCTGAGCAAACATGTAATTTCCATGATTTCTTTTTAATGACTCTCTTCTGAAAGTGGTAGGTACTGATTTATGAAAAGCTGTAAAAGATCAGGTGGAGCCCTGCAGGACGTCGTTTACAGCTGCACGGGCTGCAGCCCGCCTAATTTGTCTGCTAAAGTGTGAGCTCATGGCACACATCACCCAGACCATAAATTCAGAGTTCAGCCCTTCTGTCCAGGGGAGGAAAACCTGCCAGGGTGTGCAGATGCTCCCCAAGGGCAGCTTTCCCCTGGTGCTCACGGGGAGACATCGCAGGCGAGGCGAATTCCTGCCCATTGATAAACACTCCAGATGTCCTCTCTGAGGAGGAAAGGAACTGATTTTTTGTTTGGAATCCTGCAAGAAGAAAAATGATACTTTGCAGTGCTGGTTACTCTGAGGTCACTCGCATTGAAATTAGGTCATATTTTTTGTCATGATGATACTTTGATCCAAGTAATAAACATAAAGGCTCTTTTGGGCCATTCTAATTCCTAATCCTAAAGACCTGTTCTATTTCAACTTGTTTATACTTTTTTTTTCATTAGTGATTCTTGAGTCAGACCTTGTTTTATTAGACTGAAGTTAAAAAGGCATACTAGGCTGGGAAAAAAAAAAGCTGTGCTTTATCACTAAGAACAGTTCATAAATACTCTTAATTAATATCTTGGGATTCCAGACACTATACCCTGAAAACTATAAATAAAAACCATTGGCTCTTCACGGGACAAACAGTAGTCAGTGAAATTCAGGCCTTACAGCTACTGATTAAAACTATCTTGGGCCTCATTGTCAACCTGAGCTTTAAAGCTGGGTATCATGTAGGTGTCTAAGATTTGGGTTGACCCAGTACGTGAAGTGAGCTGCTGTTCTGAGGGCAGAGCAGGTGTCTGGTGTCTTCTGTTGCTCTTCTTCCCACGGCTGGCTGTTCCCAGCATGTGAAATCTGGAGTTGGTGCCAGTGATCACAGTCCTGCTCCGGAGGGGAGGTAGGCCAGGCAAAAGCTGCCCCATCAGGAGCATTACTGCTCTGGGACCTGGTGAAAGCTGATTGTGGGTGTTTGGAGTTAAGATTTTCAAGCACCCAAGTAGCTCTTATAATTATGCCCTGCATTCCCAGAAGGGAAAAAATACAATATTAGTTTTCTGAGTCTGAAAGAAATCAGCTGATTGATAACAATTGGGAAAACTTTGGAAGTTAAAGGAGCTGTTTAAGATGTGGCCAATACAAAAAATCATTGTTCTTTTCTTCAAAAGTGAAAGGTTGATTTAACTAATATTATTTATGTAACTGATGTGGTATCTCCTGATTCCAGGGCAGGTCGGGTGTACTGCAGGGATGTGCTGTTGTAGTGCTGCTGATTTTGATGAAATCTGAGACATGTTGGAATTGAAATGGATTTGGATTTTCTAGGCTTCTTTTGAGGTTAAAATCACAATGTTTAAATATGTGGTTCTCTTGGCGCCTTTAAAATCTCCTCCTATTTATGTTTGTTCCAGTGATGAACAGAGATGACTTGGGTTTGGAGTGAAGAGAGTGTTTTACAGCCCAGATCAGTTCTCCAGTTCCAGTAGCTGTCACTTACCTGTTACACTGTGTAATCACTGCCTTTAAATTATGCTGTCAGTCCAGCCACCTCTCATTCTCACTGCTTTCAGTGACAAAAGTGACTTCAAATGGGTTCAGCAGCTGCAGTCAGACTCCTGTGCAGGTTACTAGAGGGAAAAAGAATTATGGGGCAGAAAATAGACTGTGAACTTGCAGAGATAACTGCATTGAACATTCTCTAGTTCAGTCTCAGGCTCAGCGCAGCTAAGCATGTGCTTGTCTTTAAGCCTACAATAAAAGAAAAAAAATAAGGTGCTTTGTTTTTTATTGTTGAAGCTTCTAACTTAGTAGCAACATTTAGGATTTGTCAGTGGGCCACAATATTCTGAGCATTTGATATAACCAAATTCTACCAACACTCTCAATCTCAACTTGGAGCATGGAGTGTGCATCGTCTCTGTGGTGCTTGGGACTAGGTGCACCACATAAATATAACCTAATTTAGGCTTTATGCATTAAGTTGTGAGGTAACAATCCACTTTGTGAATGCTGCAGTGATTTAAACACGGGCATGGGAAGCTGGTGCTCTTCAGCAGGACGATTCCACAGCATTTGTCAGAGCTGCCAGCACCGGTCCTGTGGTGACCTCAGCAGCTGAGAGCTGCCACAGACGAACAGCAAAGCCACATCCAGCCTGGATGCTCCTGCCACTGCCAGGTTTAGGTACAAAAGAAATCTCTATTCCTCCCTGATCCCTGAACTTGATTGCATTGTTCTTTTGTTTCAGGCCATCAAATCTCCTCCTGGACCAAAGCAGCGCGGACGTTTCTGCCTTCCGCTCCGCGGGCGATTGGCTCAACGGTTTTCGGACAGGGCAGTGCAAGGACATCTTCACAGGGGTGGAGTACAGCTCCTGTGACACCATAGCCAAGATTTCCACAGAGTGAGTTGCAGTCTGCTCTGGGTTTTCATCACAGCTACAAGGTCAAACAAAAGCACAGAGGCAGCGCTTTTATACAGCGTTGCCAATTCTTGGCTAAAATTTTCTTGCATTTAAAGAGGCAAATGGGAATTATTTGTTGGAGTTGAAATAGCCATGAGGGAAACTATGTCTGGTGACTGTGTGAAGGCCATGGTCCCACAGCTTTTTCTCACTAACTACAAGGAAATTCCCAATTTCTTCCAATACAGTAGCACCGTGCATCATCTGGTGCATTAGCCTCACTTCCTTCCACTGAAGTTTCTCTGTTGATTCCTTAAATTCTGTTTTTTATATGGGAGTTTCTCTACAGCTGGCAAATTGCCAATCTTTCCCTTTATTGCCCATCCCATATTCCACCAAACCAGGTGAAGGTGCACATTCTTTGTAGTTGTTTTCCCCCTCCATGCTAGTTATTACTCAGGGGCTGAACTCCCTCCTGCTGTGCTTGGAAGGGAGCAAATGGCAAGTTTATGACATTCTAAATGCAATCCATCTTTGTTCTAGTGACAAGTAAGAGTAGGGTCATGTTCTTTCTGCACCTGAAAAGGCATCAAGTACAGTTAAATTTTAATGCCAAAGGAAATCTTAATTCCCAGTTGTGCTGGCTGGATACACAAGTTATGGAGAAGTAGGCAGCAGCTGTGCTACCAACAATTAAACACATCAATGCCATTAATTAGTGTATTATTGCATCTATAAAAAGGGTGCTAATGGCTTTTTGGAACAATTACCCTTTGGGGACAGTGTAGAAATCCTCTAGGAATGCCCAATTTCCTGTGAGCCCCTGGTTAATTAGCCCTTCACAGGTGCTGAACCACCTCTGTGTTGCACAAGGAGCAGTGAGACTGGAGACCCTGGACAAACAAGGGCAGACACTGGAAATATGGCCATGGACTGCTTCAGCTCAGTGCTGGTGGCAGAGCTCAGAGCACCCTTCAGAGGGCAAAGATGTGAAAAAAGAAAAGCATCAGATTGGTAGGGGGATGTTAGAGAGGCTCAGCTGATCCAGCAGTGGATCAGCTTGTCCCAAAACCCCAGTTCCTGCAGCAGTGGAGAAGTTTCCTTGCCTTTTCCTTCGGGTAAGCAAACACCACGAGGCTAAAGGAGCTTTCACTCTAATTTTTGCAGCCCCTTTTTGTTTTCAGACAGTTTCTCTCAGTGTTTTTTGCACCAGGGCTTGTGTTGCAGCAGTATCCCTGTACCTGGAGGCTCCTGCAGTGCAGGAATGTGAGATCAGTGCTAGGAAACTCAGTGTCCTCACTGACACAATTTCTCTTTTTTTCCAGTGACATGAAGAAAGTCGGCGTTACAGTGGTGGGCCCTCAGAAGAAGATTGTCAGCAGCATCAAAGCTCTAGAAACTCACACAAAGAACAGCCCTGTTCCTGTGTAAGGTACCAAAAGGATGTTGCTCAGGAGAGGAAAAGGAAAAGGAGAAAAGTTGCACCGCAGGTCAAAAGTGATGGCAGATAAATGGCAGAATTTAAAGGAGTTCTTTGCAACAGCTTTGGAAACGCAATGGTTGAGATTTCAAACCCACAAGACACTCAAATACTGAGTATAAATGCCTTAAAAATAGGAGCAAACTTGTTTTCTATCTGTTAATCCTAAAGGGTGGGTGCTCTTGACTGACTGTTAATACAGATATTAAATATCAAAAGAAAAAAAATATGTGAAAAATCCTTCCAAGTAAAAACCAGTGTTACTAAAACCTAGAGCCATTTGAATATTAAGTGACTGAATAACAGAAAAAAAAATGGACATAAAAGCTGTGTATTTGATCTATACAGCAAACAAGAAGAAAGAAAGACTTGCAGTATTTTTATACAGAAGAGATCTGTAACAGGTATTTTATTTCTTTAAAAGCAAGGAAAATAGAGGACTATACCTCACAACCTGTCTGGCCATATTTACTATAATGTCATTGTAACATGCTATTTCAACTTCAGGAAGGAACAGAAATAAAGTTTGTAGTGACTTTGAGTTAGTTGACAAAAGATTTTCACCATTATGTTAGCTTCCCTAACTGTGTTCATTTAAATAGAAGCAAGTCTTAATTTTTACAAGGCTTATTTATTTTCTTGGTTTGGTTTTTTTTTGGTTTGTTTTTTTGGTTTTTTTTTTCCATTATTGTTTATATTTATGCTTAAATACCTTAACCTGGCTGTATTATTGCCAAGTGCCAAATGTTATCCAGACTTCATTGGTTCAACCTGAGAAATTGTCTGAGGGTTAGCTACTTATTGATTTTACACTCATAGCATCGCATTTCTGCATGAAATACAGAAGGAGAGAAAGGTGGTCTTTTCTCCAGCACTGACACTATGAAAAGCATCTGGGCTTTTTTTTGGAAATGAGATTTCTTCCATTTGCTGTGGTTGGTGTTTTCAACCAGGCTGGGGGGTTGACAGTGGTGTGTGCATTGATTTTCTGATCAGTATCTGCCCCAAACAGCATATCCCATTTCCTTCCCCAGGGCTGCTTTCCTGGACAATGAGGAGCCCTGTTCTTGGGTGGTGTTCAGATGAGGGATCTGCCAAGAAAATATAAAAGAGGCCAGGATTGTTGCATCCTGCTTTAACTGATGATGCTTTTTGAGTTCTCTGGGAAGTGGCCCTTGTTTAAAAGGATGATTTAAGCTGTGAAGTGAGGCTTTGGTGTGGAAGTTTTCACATGCCTGAGCTAGAAACGCCCCTGTAGAGGCACTGCCATCCTGCAGGGAACCTGAATTTCTGGCACAGCTTCAGTGGGTACCTGTTCCTCGAAAGAAAGCAAAAGGGAGTCCAAGTCTAGGAGAGTATTCACATCTCCCACTGGAAAAAGGAGACTGGAAGGTGGATTTTGAGGATCCTCCACCATTTTCAGTGTCTTCCAAAGAGCTTCCCAACTCCTAAGTTGTTGCTCTGGAGCACATCAGTCCCAGTTCTGAGCAGACTCTTTGCTCTGAAAATGAGTGGCTTAAAACACAGTGTGAGCCACTTCTTGTGCTTCTTAACACTCTGGTGGGATGCCAGGCACACAGACAGCAGGCCTTGGTCTCAAGGGGAAACCATTCTGCTTCCCAGTTTGACATTCTGGAATCTAGACCTGATTGTGATGAATCCCTAGAAATCCAAGACAGTGTGAGAGGCAGATGGAAAAATGGCACATGGTGTTTCCTCTGTGCCTGCAATAGCAGGCAGCCAGTTGTGCTTTCTTCTGTTGGCTTGGGTTTTGAAACTCCTTGGTATGTAGGAAAGAATCAGTTTCTAGGGTTTGTGGGGCTGAAATTGTTCTGCATGAATCCAGGACTTAAAAAATGTCCAGGCACAACATTTATCACACATTGCTGAAGAGAAGCAGAGGTAGAGGCTTTTTCATGAGTGCTGGTAGTGAGCATGCTGTAAGGACTGGATTTGAAACACACTCACAGCAAAATAATTAGTAATTCTTTCTGAAAGAGAAGTAGATGGGTTTTAAAATTGGAATTAAAAAAAGAAAAAGGAAGAAAGGTAAAATAAGGCACTTAAGCTGTAAAGAACACTTTCCCTTATCTGCCCCAATCTATCATGAAATGCAGCAGGCTGGATAGAAAAGCTGTGGTTTGTGTTGCTTAGTTCATTCAAAATCTTTCTTTTCTTCAGGCTGAGATTGCTCTAAATCAGGCATATTAGTGAATTTAAGCCACTAAAATCCAGGGGCAAACACTTTCTGTGTGGGGACAGCTTTTTGTGACATTTCTCCTCAGCTTCATTCTGCTGCTGGAGTGTGTTGGTGAGGGGCTGGGGTGGGGTGCTGACCTTGGGGAAATGCTTCTGGAGACACATGCCCAGTTCTTAGAGCTTCAGACATTTGAAAATTTTGCACCAACCACCCTCAATTTCTTCCTGCCACATGTCCTGTCGTGTTCCTTGCGCACTGTTCAGGCATGCTCAGCATAAAAGATTCAACCTCACCGAGGGGAAAAAAAATACAGCAGCTTGGTTTTGCTTTCTTTGCTGTTAGGAGCTGAGAGTTTTTCAACCCCATTTGGTTTCCCTCCCTGTCAGAAGTTGATTTGTACTGTAAGTGGCCTCTGTTGCAAGCATCCTGTACTCCCTGTCCCCCTGTACATATGTAAACTTAGCAGTGTACAATTCTTCAGTGTGGAGTAGAGAAATAGAGGTCGTGTGGCCATCTGCCTGTACAGGTTATGGACATCAAGCAAAATGCAAACTGCTCATAAAAAGACATGCCATACTATTGGGTTTGTACCTTTCAGTATAGTTTCCATTTTATTTATTTCTGTTAACATAATCTAGTTTTTGTGCTGTAACTTAGCATCCAATAAGCAATGTATAGATGTGATTTGATTGGCAATATGTATTTACTTTAACTTGTATTTCAAAAGCATTACTTACTCATTTAGATGATATATTGTGCAATTGTAGATGGCCTCTTACTAATGTAAAATGATTTGTAGTGGAAACATTTATATTTTTATAATAAACATAATGAAAGTATTTTTTACATACTGAAATACTGAGGTGATTGCTTGGAGGACAAAGTAAATTTATTTGATTAGTGTGATAAAATTGTAATTAAATATGGATAAATTCTGAGTGTTAAAGCATGGGTCTGGAGTGAAAGCTAAATATTACCTATATTATCTATGAAAAGAAACAAGAAGTGCAGGTTTTAACTAAGCAAACCAGCATTTGTGCAAAACTGACTTACACCAGTCGAAGACTTTACTTTCTCCATGGATACTGGGAAACACCATCTTCCACAGCCTGCCTATGGGATATTGAACTAAGCTGCCATTTATTTTAGTTGTGTCAAGTATTTCCAAACTTTTGCTTTTTTTCCTCCTTCACCAGTGGACCTCTTTTCATCTTATTACTATGTTGAACCCAGTCAAAGATGTACTTTTCAACAAAATAAAGTAGCCCACCACGTACTGTAATTTCACCCCATGACCATTTCTTGCCTCTGAGTATCTGTGTTAGATAATATTTTGCCCCTGTTTTGTTATGTCCCTGCCATGTTTTTTTTTCTGTGTGCTTCACCCAAATACAGGGTCTTTGAAAATGCCAACATACACAACTCAGGAATCCTCTTCCTAGAAAAATAGGAATGGTTTTGATGCTTGCCAGTTTCTTGAATTTTACAGGTTCTTTCTGTACCATAACTGATTTTGCATGCTTTTGTATACTACTCTGCTTACTGGTGCAAAACAATGAATGATATACCTGTTCTGGAGTCTGTAAGCTGATAAACTTTATGAATGTGGATGTAGCATCCTTTTTTTTTTTTTTGGTGGGGGGTGCATTTTGTCTTGGTGCATTAACAGAAAGGGAATGACAGAAAAGTGTCACCCAGGGCTGGGCTTGTCCTTGCAGCTGGACTGGAAGCCACCTGTTCTTCCTGCCCCAGGATGCTCCATGCTGTAGTGGATAAATGATGTAATTTTAATTTCCAAATGGGGGTTTTGATGCTGTGCTTGAGCACCAGGGAGGCTCTGATGGGATCTAGCCCTGCAGTGTGCAATTTGCCCTGTGAATAGATTTCACCTCAACAGTTGTGTTACCCTGGCTTGTGTCTATCCCTTGGGCATTGCTGGTACATGATATTTGCTCTGGACCCTGGAGGGCACGATGGCTGTTGGTGTTTGTATTGGTTTTTATTGTAAAATGGTATTAATTTAATTAATTAATGTAGCCAGTTCTGCTAGATGCACTCAACAACAGCAGAACAAAGAACTGCCTGGCAGCTCCCCCCACCACAGCATCCCAGAATATGCTGATTTGGAAGGGATCCATCAGGATCATTGATTCTGGAGAGGTAAATTGCTGATAATCAGTTCCATAAGTTCAATGTGCCTGTCGGGGTTTGTTAGTGCTGCCCAAGTGGTGTCTGCTCAAGGATGATGCCCAGACCCGGATACCTGTACCAATAAAAGCCCAAGCAGTGCCAAGTGAAATCAGAGGATTATTCCTGCTGCCTCAGATGTGCCTCTCCTGGTAATTCATGTGGACATCTGTGCTATTGACCTCCTTTCATTTTCTGAGCTGCTCTGATTCCTCAGATCCTTTCCAAGCTATCACTGCCTGGTCAGTAATTCCCTGTTTAATAGGTGTGCACTCAGTTCCTTTTTCAGACCTTGGTCCAACCCTTAATGAATTCTACTTTCCCAATTTAAAAAATATTTATTTTAGAGATATTTCTCTCAGCTCTGATTCATTCCCACACATACAAACAGGCACATGGTCTCCATGAAGGTTCCTCATGCAGAGGTAAAGAGCACAAAACACAAAATAGAACTTTCTCTTGGCTTCCTCATTATCCTTTTCCAGGCCTCTGGTAAATGAAGAGTACTCAGTACATGGGATTTTTCAGCTCACTCTGCTTTCACATTAAAATGATTTCATAGTAGCCCACGTTTCCCCAGTGAGCCCATAAGAATGTCACAGGGGACAGCACCAGGAGTCTTAGGAAAGACAAGATAAATCACATCCACTACTTTTTAGATTATCCTGCCACAGAAATAAATGGGATGAGTTTGACAGGATTTGTTTAGTCTTGACAGATCTGAGTTGGTTTCTTAAGACCTTGTAGTCCTCCAGCTGCTTAGAAATGTATTCTGTGATATATACACAAATACCTGCTCTGGAATTGCCTGGCTCTGCTTTTGTCCTCACTTTAAAGCTCAGGATGCTCTTTGCTCCTCTCCAGTTGCCTGGGCTCCAGGAGTTCTCCAGGAGAATAACCAGTGCTTGGACCAGTCCCTTGTTGCCATAATAAATCCCACAGATTCTGAAATCCTGAATGCATCAATTACTTTTGACTGTTAAGATTCCTAATTATGAAACAGAAGTAAAATGCACACAGACAAATATTTCAGTGCATAACCAGGTTCTGCTTTGAATTTTTGCCATCCAGCAACGACTTAGAGTCATCGTTAAGGGAGCATTTGCTTAGCAAATTTCATTATTTATTTTTCATTAGATTCAACAACTAAAATTCATCACTGATATATCACTTTGAAGGTAGATGAGGTGTGGGTGCATTAGAAACCTTCTAGTTTGTTCTGTTTGTTTGTTTGTTCTCCATGTAAGGGGAGAAATACCCTTTAATCCACTCCTCTTTTATCCAGTAATCTTAGAAAGCTCAGTTTTTAAGTCTTCAGTAAAGTGAGTGTTTACTCATCATGGATTTGTAATTAATACTGAGTTTAGCTTCCAGCCCTTTAAAGAAGTGTATGTTTGCAAGAGAGAGTGAAATAAACAGAGCTTCTTATTCTTAATTTTGGGGGATTTAGGCAAGCAGGCTTTTCTCTTCTTCTCCTGCCTCAAGGCCTGCAAGGACAAAAAAAAAATAGTGTTAAGTCTCACTGTGTTCATGGGAGTATAGAGTAAAACATTTTATTTTAAGGCACTGAGGTGAAATGAAGCCAGTAAAAAAAAAAAAAAAAAAAAAAAAAAAAAAAAATAAAAATCTTAACCCCTGTTTNAACATATAAATGCTAAACCCTGTTTGTTTAAATGGGGGGAATAAAGAAATGGAGGTCTGGTAGTTTTGCACCATGGTCTGACCAGGGATTCAAATAAGCATCTCTGATCTCAATTTTCCTGTCGTTCCCCCTCCCCACCCAGCAGGAAATTGTCCTTGGGTATAGTTTACATTTTGAGGCATTTTATTTTCACAGGGTGGTTTGCTCTTTTCACTTTCATCACTCTGGGAGCTGGTGCAGCTCAGCAGAGGCTGAGATTGGGCTCAGACCAGGGAGCTTTGGTGTCACAGAGCGCTGCAGGCTTTCCCTGGTACCTGCTGTCCCCTGCTGTCCCCACCGAGCATCGTCCTCACCCCTCCTCCCTCTGCTGCCAACAGGGGCTCCCCATCTGCTGTGTCCTGCAGCACAACCTACCAGAAATCCCAAAAATGAGGATTTGAGGAGTGTTTCAGTGCTTGCACTATGAATTGTTTGCCTGGCTGTGCTTTTTGCCTGGCTGTGCCGTCCAAGTTTAACTCTGTGAATCCCACCAGACGTTTGGGTTTGCCTGGGATTCTTTGCCCCATAAATCACGTTCAGTGCAGACATTTTATCCCCATCTTTCCTGCATTATCTGAGTGGCTTTTTGCAGATCCAGCTGGATCTTTGCTGCCAGGTTTTTGACCACTGCTAAAACGTGCAGCTTCCCTCAGGCTGGTTGTCAGCTAATCACCAATAATGATTCCCATTTTTAGTGTGCCCGTTTAAAGTTGCATCACCTTTTATTATTTGGCTATTTTTAATCTCTTTCTTTCACTCTCATAAAGCTTTTGGGGGGCTTTAGTTGAGGACTAAGTCACAATTCCCAATTGTATATCCTTTAAAAAAATGGTGCCTCATTTAACTGAGTTAATACTTGCCTAATTGCAATAGCAAAGCAATAAAATTCAATCCCTACAACAATGTGATGCTGTAACTTCCTTTCCTCTCACTGATGGAGCACTGGGCTACCTGCCAAGGAAGTCAAATGAAAATAGGAAACAATATGAACAAATAAAATCTATTTCTGAGATTTGGATATAGATATTTTCTGGAGTTTTTTGAGTGGTTTTGGTTGGGTTTTTTTGTTGGTTTTGTTTTTTTTTTTTAATTCAGTTATTACTTGGTTCAGTTTTTTATTTTCTGTTCCCAACTTCTCTCGTTGTGCATATGAGTTTTTCAAGACAGAGAAGTTGGCTCACAGAGAAATGTTTTTCCTGCTCCTTTTTACCTCTTCCTCATATATAAACTGTCCTCTTCATATAAGGTTCTATAGGGGTTTTTGTGGGGGAAAAAAAAAATTTAAAAAAAAAAAAAAAAAAAAAGGAGAGAGAAAGAGAAACGCTTNAAAAAAAAAAAAAAAAAAAAAAGTATATCACATACCACCTCCCCAGCATGGACTATGTAAAAACCCGTAATTAAGCCAAAGAAACTATCAACTATCAACTACCTCCCAACAAATATAAAATAAATTTGAAGTAAACCTCTGTCCCTGGCACCAGGCAGCCTTCAGAACTGTAACCCAGCTTTATCAATTTCCTGCTGCAAGGTAAGAGATCCCATCTGAAGTACAGAAGGCAGAAGGAAAACAATGAAGCACAGGGCTGAAGATGTCAGAGATCTTTACTACTCTTAACACCCAAAACTAAGTGCATTCTTTCTCCCTCCTTTTGTAATTTCTGTTCAATGTATCCTCTCCTGAACAAGTACCACAACCAGCTAAACTGTGCATTTAGACTGTGAGAAAGGATATTTAATAGCACCCACACACTAAGCAGATTTGCTTAAGATCATGTTGGGTGATTGTGACCCAGCTCTGCAGTGAGCAGACCAGGCTCCATCCTCTCACCCTGTGTTTTGAGGCATAATTTATATAAAAATTAGGAACACAAGCAGCTCTTTGGCCTCCTCTCTGGCTGCCACAACACCTGCTGCAGTCTGGGTTTTAAGCGTTCTGCCCGAACTGCATTTTTGTGTATCTGGTGTGGTTTTAACCATGACAAGCACAGCACCAGGAGAACCCTTTCCCCCCAGTCTGCCTGCTCCCATGTTTTCATTGGGATCTGTTCGGTGCCCTTTCAGAGGAACCTCTTTCACAGGATTTCTTCTCAAACCCAAGTCTTTGCTTTTAGTATGAAAATCACTGGCTGTTTAATGGCCTCCTAATGAGTCCTTACAGTGATTTTGGCTGTGGCCTTTTGTTGCTAAGTGCCTGTTAGAAGAGTGCTAAAATCACAGATTAAATACCTTGCTGCTCTCAACAGGAAGATCCTATGGATCACAGTTGGAAGTGCTCCCTGAGAAGACAGAACAAAAGTTTTCTATCTTGTGGGAAACCAGAGGAACAACCAACTTGGATGTTTTTCTCCTAATCCTTGGGAATTTACAATCTGAAATTTAGATCACACCCTGCTTTCATCCACGTCCTTGGTGTCTGTGCAGTATCTGACTCAAAGGGCACAGGGCCAAGTGAACCAATGGTCAAAAATGTTTCAGTGGCTTCCCAAAAGGCAAACTTTCAAACTTATCTGCTACTATTCTATCATTTTATCAAAAGGATTTCTTTCTCCAAGTAGCTATTCTTGTCACACTGTAAAACATATTGAGTTTGCTGTGACAGGTCTGGTTGTGTGTAGTTACTGTGATACTGAAGCAATAAAACTTTTGAAATATTCTTGAAATATTTTTGAAATATTTAACAATTAAAAGTTTGATGGGCTTGGATCACCAGGTGTATGAAATCCACTTGATGGTTTAGGCTGTTAGTTCTGTGTCTGGTGGAGAGGTTGCCACTACTATGCAGAGAAAAACTTTATCTTCCAGTACAAAGGGATCTGAAAAAGCTCCGAAGGCTTGTCAGAAATTTCACCTACAGTTTGTGAAAAGCTGATTAATTTTCCAGTGGGGGAGTGAGAGGGAAAAAAAAAAGAAAGAGATCTGGTTTGTTCCCTGAAATACCAAGCTCAGTAATATTGGAGGCAGGAGCAGGGGACTCGGGGGAAGCATTCCTGTTTCCTTCATTTAGCCTTAGCAGGGTTTGGACACAGGGCTAAAGTTACCCCTCTCTCCAGGGATGCTGTGCAGGGCCTTGGATGTGGAATGGGAGCTGTGCATTATAAATCTCTTTGCACAACACTAGAGTGTAAGATTCTTGGAAGAAAAATACGTCGGCTCTTGTGTCATTTGAGGGTTGTGGCACTTCCAACCTCTCAATAATTGCCTAGCTCTTTGCATTTGTGAGAAAGCAGAATGAGATGCCTTAAAAGGGGGTTCTGCGTATTGTAAAAGTCCGACTGCAACTCAGAGAAGCACCCCTGAGACTTATTGCTACCATTAGAAGCTTAGAGTAATGTGCACATATTTTTCTTTTTAGGCCATGCACACTTTATCCAACCCTCGGAGGTAAAAGGAAAAAAAAATGGAAAAAAAAAAAGAAAAGGAAAGAAAAATGAAGAAATGTTCTGTTAAGTGTGGGGTGGTTTTTTCTTCTGCTTTGATCTTGGCACCACATCCCTGGCATCACACCCCGTGGTGCCACAGTCCCTGGGATCTGCTGAGGGCCCCAGTTTCTCTGTGGTGCTGTGATTTCCAGCACTGCTTCTCAGCAGCAGAAGGGTGTGAGGCAGCAGCTCTGGGGGGAGGCAGGAAGGGAGGGGGTTTCATTCCAGCTGGAGACCCCAAAACTCAGCCCCAGGCTTCCCTGTGGGGTACCAGCACCTGGCACAGCCACTGCCCAGCCCTTGCTGGGGCACTGCCAGGTTTGGCAAGGCTCAGTGGTGAATGGTGGTGGAATACTTTGTTAAGGAAAATGCTCATTGTTGGAAACTCATTCCATGTCATTCTCTGTGAGTATCTGTTGGGCCTCAGCAGCAGGGCAGAGCCAAGGTGAAGGTTTGACTTTATTAAGTGCCTTGTTGGTTCTTGTTAGGTTTGTCAGTGCATTTTAGAAGATCTCAGGTCTATTTTGTAACCTAACAACTGCAAATGTTCTCCTTTCTGCTGAAACTTCTTAATGTGCCTTGTACAAAACAGTGGGAATGACTAAATCACAGCAAAGAGGAAAAAAAATACAGTGAGGGTTTGTAGCTGTGGAATAATTTGGAAGTTTTCATTTGGACACAAGCTATGCTCCAAAATCAGCAGCAAAAGCAGGTTTGAAACTTTTGTTACCAAAGGCTTTCAGGAGAATGATAGTCTGGCATCTCATAGACATCATTTGGAATGGCCTGAGGCAGAGAAACCCCTCAGCCTTTTTGGCTTCAGAGTTCATGATTCCTGCAGAGTCATGCAGCTCTTCCCATCCCTACACCTGAAAAATCTTTGGCCTAAAAGACAAATCCCATTTTCCCTGTCTCCCTGTCTGTGCCGGGCTCAGAGGGATGACAACCCCTGCAGTCTGTGTCTGGGGCAGATTAATCCTGAGCCAGGGCTGATCCCCACCCAGCCCGGTCCCTCTGCCCTGCCTGGTTATTGTCACAATATCCTGACACTCTGAGAGAGCCACAGAGTTAGGGGGAATGTGGGTTTTTATCTTCTTTTCTTCATGTTAGAGCCGGGATTAACTCACAGGAGTTGCAGTTTCGTGCTCAGACTCAGCGTTTGTTAATTCTTATCTAAAGTGCAGCCTCATGAGTTGTGAGCTCTAACTAGCAAGGTAGAGAATGGAGGTGCCTCTAACTCTTTCCAAGGGCTTTTAATTGCTAATTAGCCCAATAACGAGATGACACCCAGATTATTGATACATTTGATCCAATAATTGACCTCCCAAGGTCCACAGTGCAGACCCCTTCACCCAAATTAGCAAAACCACCCAAAACCATGAAGAAGAAGGTGAAGAAGAAGGACTTAGAGAACACCCTAAATCTTCCATATTGCCCATATATATTACTATATACTAAACCCTTTAATTCTAAGTTTTTCACCCTGTGAGATCGCACAATTCCATTCAAACCACACACCCACAGCCCCAGTGCCCTCACTCCATTTCAGAAGCCTCAGTTCCACAGCCTCAGGCCAGATGCAGTGCTGGCTTGAGGGTCAGTGCCTGTCAGCAAAGAAAGCCTGGAATTTTCATTCTCCAGGGTTCCAACATGGGAAAGCCCAGCCTGCACAGGGCTGTCCTGCTGCTCCTCACCCCGGGGCTTTTCCCAGCTTTTCAGCCCTGCTCCACCCTGGTGCTGGAGCTTTGTGCACTGGGGCCACTGTGGGACAAGGCTGGAGACGACTGAAAGATGGCAACAGCTTCGTCTGCCAGCAGCAGCCCAAGTTTTCTTAGTTACAGGGCATTTTTAAAAGTTTTCCAGCTGATAACATATTGCTAAAGCTTACAGACAATTATTCTGGCCAGTCACTAAATGCATATGTACACCTGTTTCAAACAATTGTTTGTATGCTTTCATATTAACAATACACAATATTCCATTATTAAGCTTAAAACCTTCTACTAGTTTGCTAAGCATGTTTTTCTGCACTCTTAAGGTCTGTCCTAGCCAAGCCTAAAAACTCAAACTATAGTTTTGTATCCTTGCTTGCTGTATCATTGTATTCTCTGCTTCCAAGCTTTGCAGTTACACCTAATTCCAAGTTCTCCTGCTCTTTCTGTTCCTGGGGGCTGTTCAGGAGGAACTTGTGCAGGCTGTTCACTGGGACAAGAGCTCACAGGAGGAACAATTCCTCTCCCCTGCTGTTGGATGTGACTGCCCCTGGGTCAGGGGGGTTTTGCAGTCTGTGCAAAGGCTGCAGAGGCTGGAGCAGGAGCTGTGATGGAGCTGTCAGGGCTTGACAGCCCTGGTTTGTCATGCACAGGGGGATTTGGGTACAAGTCAATTGTAGCTGCAAGAAATTTAGGGGTATGGCATCAGCTTGTATGATTTTTTTTTTTTTAATGTTTAATAAATAAAATTGCAGTAGATTTTTACATGCGTACTGTGGTTGTAGCAGGCCCGCATGACTTAATAAAAACTGAAATCAATCAAACAACTTGATTTTGTTGGCGAGTGTTTGCTCTGTAAGTGGAAATAAATGTTTTTGCAACCCTGATAATTTTACTCTCATTTCTTCAGGCAGTGCCAAAACACTCGGTTCATATTGTTTGCTGAGTGCAGTTTTGTTTGTTTTGGTTTCTTTGCTGAATTTGTATTTAAAGAATGCTCTGTTAAAGATCATTTAATGTAACCTTTGCCACTACAGTGTCTATCAATGATGACCAAAAGCGTGAAGGAGTCCTGTGGCTTGAGAAAAGACTTTTCACCTCCTCACTCTCTTAACCTTTATTTTTCTTGAATTAACTAACTAAGGGACATGATGAAGGCAATTAAAGCTGACTCCATGTGGTCACAATAGAGTTTATTTTTATTGTAAGATAATGATTCACAGTGAGGGAAGGAAAAGGGATAAGGTTTTGAACAAAAAGATGCAAGGAAGGGAATTTAATTTGATTTTAGTGGGAGCACGGTGAATAAAATTACATAAATTGTATAAAGCTACGTAGTGTTTACTCCTTGGTAAATCAATGGGAGGTAATCAATGGCCTATAATTGGAAGAATATTTGGTTTGCCTCTACTCTCAGCCCTTCCCTGGGCTGAAAGACCCCTTCCTTCAGAACCAGATAGTTACAACACCCATTATAATCTCATTTTTGTGTTTCATGTTGAGCTCTGTACCTTGCTGTGCTCCCATGGAATTGAGCTCAGTCCCACGAGTGGCTTAATGTCTATGTGCTCATAGAACTTCTGACATTTGCATTCAAAAAAAATCTCATTAAAAAAAAAAAAGAAAAAAAAGAAAAAAAAAGATAGAAAGAAACCAAGAAAGTGTTATATTTTAATTATCCTGTTTTGAAAAAAAAAAAGCCTCGTGTGCATTTGGGCACTCAGAGGAGATTTTAATAATTCAGAGATCAAAACAGTGACACAAAGGTAAAAAATAAACCATGTGGGGTGTTTTTTTCTGGAGGATTTTTTGGACAGAGTTAGAAAGAAGACCCCTTTAGTAGACACAACCTTATAAAATATTTTATATTCTTGCTGGCAGTAGTCATGTTCCTTCTCTTAGGATATGATTTTTAACCACCATTTAGAGAGGCTCTTGAAGCAGCTGTTCTAAGTGTGTGAAAATCAGAGGCGGTGGCATCTCCAGAACCTGAAAATTGAAATCCAGGTAAATTAAACTGGAAGAAAGCCACGTGTCCTGTGGCTGTAAGTGGAGAAAAGATGCCAGGCAGGACCCAGAGCCCTGCAGGAGGCACAGCTGGGAGGCACAGCCACCCCACCAAAGGTGAAATCCCAGCCTCTTATCATTTTTCCATTCTTCAATGAATGATTACATCTAGCTGTGGATTCCACAGCATTACCCCTGGAGGATTTGCTTTTGGACAATCCTGATTCTCAAGGCTTTGGGGGTTTTCTGGTCCATGGAGCATAAAATCCTGAGGAGGCCAGGAAAAAACAGGATTTACAATCCGGCTGAAGATTTGGAAAGACCCTCTGGGATGCCTGCCCCCACACATGACTCCCAGAAGCCCAGAAGAGGAGAGTCTGGATATCCATGCCCACCTGCCAAGAAATGGGAAATTTCTAGGCTCAAGCCAGATGTGTAGCTGGAGTTTATATGACTTCCTGCTCTCTCTCAAATCCATGGCTTTCTGCTCTGAGACAGTCCTCACAGCAGAAAAACTGAGCTCAGCACATCTGTAGACTTATTAGCTGCTTACCAGGTTGCTTTGGGGATAAATATTTTTAGATTTTTCATAGAATAATTGGAATTTCCACAAATGAGCATTTTTCTGCTTAGAAGTGTTCTCCCAATGCCAGCAGTCCTGAGCAGTGCAGGACTGCTACAGATACTGCTACATTTAAAGAACTTTTTAATGGGTCAGGTAACAAACCCAACAAAACCAATGCATTTTCCTAGGTGGGCATCTTAGGGAAGTTTTTGTTCTCTCCTGGATGCAGTGTGCAGAAAAAGATTGGCCTTGTTAAAACCTCTTGCTGGACAGAAGGACATGAAGGTTTCTATGTCACCTGTGCAAGCATCGATGTCATGCCCTGACTCTTTTCTTTTTTTCCAGATAAGGAATTTCATGAGCTACAAAAAATTATAGAACCTATCCAGAGGCAAAACATTTCTCATATAGCCGTGAACTCCTTTCCTCCTCGTGAGTTTTCTGATGAAGGAGTCACAAAATCTTTACAGCATGGGCAGGAGCCCACCAGGAGCACCCTCTGTGGTGTGCTCAGGCTGCAGGTGTTCCTCTGAAGGTGCTGTGAAATCCCAGTTTTCTGGGATTTCTGCATCTGGGCAGTCTGGATTGCACTCCAGTCCTACCTCAGCTGGGGTTTCTCAGGGAAAATCAGCGTTCTGTGTGTTACCTGTGCCCTGCACAGCCACGGGGATGGGGAGAGCAGAGCTCCTCTGTGTGAACTGAGTGATCCCACATGTGGAGTCACTGCCTGTTTACAGAACTGCCTGGGTGGGTTGATCAAAGGAGCAGGGCCTTTCCTTTGGTTTCATTCCTGTTAACTGATGAGAGTGAACAAAAAACCCCAACCAATCTAATCAAAACTAGCTGAGCTGCAGCCAAACAAACAAACAAACAAAAAAAAGAACCGAAAAATGAAAGATGATTAAGCTGTACTGTGCTCGTATCTTGGATTTTTGAGTCTTGCACAGAGAGATGTCTGTCCCCTTTCTTTCTGTTCCAAGCCTGGCACAGCTGGAGCCTCGTGTCCCCTCGAGATTCCTAATGACCTGCAGATTTATTCCAAGGCAGTTAAGGGATTTAGCTCCTTCCAGAAACTGCTGAGGAAATGATCATCTGATACAGAAGACGTGGTTTAATGTAATGACATGCAAGAGGGAAATATGTCCTATCCTCAGGGGCCCAAAATGCATCTCCCAGTCATCCAGATGGACATTCCCTGGTGCAGGATGTGCTCCTCTCCTGGACCCTGTGGTCATCACAGAGCAACACTGGAGACTTAAACAACCAGAAACTTGTCCTACTGTCACAGGAACCTCTTTTTGTTGTAGGAGCTTAACATTTGACCTGTGCAGCTTCAACTTTTTTCCTTTTAGCATCCACATATCTTCAGGGGAAACTGTGTAGCTGAGTTTTTACATGGGATCAGTAGCAACTACCTGCACCTGCGTCCATCTGCAGCGAGTTAATAAAGACAGCTTGCATTTAGATATAAAAGTGTGCATTTTCCCATGCTGGAACTTGATTGTCTTCCACAGAGTTACACAGGGGACAGATTTGGATAAAAGTAAATCCAGTCCAACCTTTTACTCAGGGCAAAACTTATACTGGGATTAATAGGCTACTCTGGCTTTCTGTCCTGCAGAATCAATTAAAGGAACATTTAGAAAGGAACAAACAAGCCACCCCTGGGGGTTGTGCACCTATTTTTTTAACGGCCTTTTATCATGCACAGTCCTCAGCACCTGTTTAAAATGCTGTGTAACCTGAAGAGAGCTCCTTTGCTGGGGTGTAAATGTCACAGCTGTGTGTACTTAAAGCAGCGCTTCAAGCAACTGTGGGCAGGGCAAGTGTGTCTGACCAAGCACGTCAGGCCTTCCTGAGGGCTGCTGGCTGGCAAAAGGTAAAATAACCTCTCATACGATCATTTTTGGTGCTCTCAAATGTGAGGTAACTCTAGAGCTGTCTTGGGTTGGTTTGTGGGCAATCACAGGTGAAAATCTGGCTTGGAGGAGTTTTCTGTGGCAGCTGAGAGGGGTTCCTGGTGTGGCTGCAAGGCCCTGAGGCAGGGCAGGCCCCTGTTTCCATGGAAACGCCTTGGTGTGGGTGACCTGGGGAATCTGCATGGGCTGGGAGCTCTGCTGGGCCTTGGCCTTGCCCTGGAGTGATGCAGATATATAGATATAGATATAGATTTTTTTTTTTTTTTTTTTTTTTTTTTTTTTTTTTTTTTTTTTTTTTTGTGGCTTGAGTAGTGAAAGTCGGTGGAGTGAAAGCACGAATGGTGGCAGCCTCGGTTTGTGCCCCTGCTCTTGTGTGTCCTGCCCACCTGGGCAGATATGCCCTAAGACAGCTGCTTGGCTCTTCTCCAGTGTTAGCTAGACACAAGGGTTCCTGCTTTTATGAAATGTGTTATAAATGGCAAGGTTTTCAGGTATGATGGTGTGAATGCCTTTAAAAAAGTGATAAAACTCCCTGTAAAATTTATTATCTGCATGATGGAAATAGAACTGCCTTCTTGCCTTCAATTCCAGGCTTCCTCTTACCTGATATGTACTGAACTAATTTGCTATGAAGGTGTTTCCTAAATTAAAGATCTGTATGATGGGAGGGAAATAATTTTATGCCTAGGGACAGGTTAGGTTTTAGAAGCATCTAAGAGACTAAACTCAGCTTGGAGTGTGACAGTCTCAGCCTACTTTGCGCCGTTTGAGCTGCAAATCTTTTTTCTGAATTAGATGTTTTTCTTTACAGGTTGACATAAATTGATTCACTTTTATTTTATTTTGGCTTTTTTTGCTTGGGGTTGGAGAAATGAGGTGACTGTGGTGAAAGAGAAGTGATGTGCACTGCTCCCCTAAAGCTTCACCCAAGCCCTGCTGTGAGCAGGGAGTGCTGCCTGGTTTGTGCCCCTCGTGTGCCAGAGCTGTGGATGCCAGCACAGCCACAAGCAAAGAGCTCACACTCAGTGGGGCTGGCAGGCAGCTCTGTGGTGCTCACACCAGGAGCAATCTCTGCTCAGGGTGTGAGGGATAATCACTGAGGATCGCTTTCCCTGCTGCAGAGGACACCACACTGCCTCTTGTCAGGACACTGAAATATGAATTACATTCCAGGCCTGAAACTCAACCTCCCACCTTGACAAATTGGCTGTGAGCTGAGCATGATTTGAGCCACTCCAGTGCAGCCTGGCTGGGTGTCACCCCTCAGTGCCCTGTGAGGAGGACGTGTGAGCATCAGACAGCTTGGCAAGAGGGTAAACAGTGCAGAGCAGATTGTCTGCTTGGTGCTAAATAGATGGGGAATAATTGAATAATGCTGTAATAGTGGAGGAAGATCTGCCTAACATAAGGCATAAATTATGCTTCTCTCTCTCTCTCTCTGCCCCAGCTCAAATGTTTCAGAATCCTTTTTCTTTGCCATAATTGGACATAATCAGTAACACAGTCAGTGAGTAAAGGCTGTCTGGTATCAATTCCCGCATTCAGCAACCACAACATCTAGATTGTGAGAGAGTTAATGTCCTCTATTAGTTGATTAGTTCAGTTAATTTGTTGTGTCCCATGGTGATTGTAAAGTAAATACAAAAGGGAGCTCTGTTTCAAATGTCTTCCTGCAGCTCTGTGTGTGTTATGTATGTGTGGTACATGCATATGTGTATATCTGGAAGTTATGTCTGCTTGAAGGTGTTGAGAAACTGCAGTTTTCCCTGGCTGCAGAGGAAGCTTCTGCCTCAGCATCTCCTCAAGAAAAGTTGTC
Source organism: Cisticola juncidis (assembly GCA_013400215.1). Lineage (NCBI taxonomy): Eukaryota > Metazoa > Chordata > Aves > Passeriformes > Cisticolidae > Cisticola > Cisticola juncidis. Next base: position 218,663 of record VXBR01002557.1, on the reverse strand, counting down.
CAAGAATATTTCCTCTGGTTCAAAGGGCAAGACTTGTTTTATGGAGCGACTCAGAAAGAGAGATGTGTATGACTTAGAAGAATTTATCTCAATTTTACTTCTAGATATAGCCTGTGTGTCATGCCTTGTTTTCTAATGGAAATTCTTTGGGCAGGACTCCTTTTCTTCAGGAATGTGACCTTGTGATTAATTAATAACCTTAATATAAATCATCCTTTCCCTTCTCCTCAGATAAAGCTCATTTCTGCTACTGCAGATGGAAATGTGACTTCTTTAAATCATAAAGCATGGGTAGAAAATTAGTTGTGTATTTTCTTGTGATCTAGTGGGTTAGTTATGAATTTCTGAAGTAGTTCTTTATGTCCATCCATGAAAGACAGTGCATGTCACTCCAAAAATGCTTTTGTTACCTTTGACAAACTAGACATGCTGAAAAAGCAGAGTTTTTGCAGTGGCAGACTCCATGGGTGTGGCAGGTAGGAATCTAACCTGCTGACAAACAGCTTCCTAGTGTAAAATTTTATTTTTCTGAGGATTCAGACTGAGCTACAGAGAGAACCTGTTGGCTTTGTACCATGGAGATCCCCATGCCAGCAGCTCTGCATCTTCAGAGCTAGCTGAAACCCTCATGTGGGGAATTGCTTGGATACCTGTGCTCCAGCACCATTTGCTTCCTCCTGGTAGGCACCAGCAGCTTCCCTTGGCTTTTATATTAATCTTTATTCCTGAAAACAGGCAGAGATGGCATTTCCCACTCTGTGACAGCTGTGATGGGGCTCACGATGATGGGCCCAAGTGCAGAAGGAGCTTTCAGCTTGGTGGGGAACAGTGCCATGATTAAAGTGTCAGGTTACTGCTCTTTTGTATTATATGCAGACTGCAAAAGATTAATGCAGGGTGATTTATCTTCTGTTGGATTTGCTTGACAGTGAATTGAGACTGTAACCAATTTGCCTGGGGCAGGGGAGCTCAGAGTAAACCCTGAAGGTTTAGGGGGATGGACTGGACAGGACTCTGTGCCCTTCCTTGTCTTGGGGAAGTCACTTAGGGAAACCTGGAGCATTTTGTGGTCACTTTAACTCTTGAACCTTAGCGTTTTGAAGCTTCAAATCACCTTTTCCACAAAATAGGATTCCCTAGACCAGCAGGCTCCAGAGCAGACTTTAATTTGCCCACATTTCTGCAGCTCCCCTGTTGCCTGCATTTTTTATCACTGAAAGCTTTCTGAATGAAAACAGTTTGCTTTGCTTTCTGTTTGTGGGTTTGTTTTTTTCTGTTCTGGGTCTAAAATTTGCTTTTAATCCTGTGAGGCGAGGAGTGCCATGGGATTCTGCTCTTTCTGGGCAGTCTCTAGCAGTGGTGGGACACATCCTTTAGCTGGCTGGTGAGCAGGGTGAGCATTTCGTGCTCCGGCTGGGAGATGGGGATGTGCAAACAAACCTGCTGAGTGGGGATCTCTGCGGGCTGGCAGCCAGCATCAGCCCAAAGGTCAGTGCTAATTGCTCCTCGTTTGCATGAGAAGCTTTGAAAGGTGGAGGAGAAAAGCGTCTGTGGCATTTTCTGCCAACAAATTACCCGGCTGATGGGAGGATGTCAGCGCTCATCAGCGCTGAGGGACTGCGGGCTGGTTCTTGTGCAATTAAGCTGGGCAGGAATGTTGCCTCAGAATTAACTTTGTGGGAGTGATTGCTGTGGGTGTCAGCACGTGCTGCCCATGAAAAGGAACAGGATATATTTACTAAATACATGAATCCATATTACAAATGATTAGTCAGTTGTTTAAGGTGATCACCTCTGTCTCCACTCCTTTCTTCCTCTTGTTTTTGCATGTTTTACTGCCAGTTACACCAGGGAAGGATAGAGGGCCACATCTACACTGATTAGGCTGTGTTGATCAGAGTTTTGACTGTTTCTCATCTAATTGAACCTTGTGAGGTTTAGTGTGAAAGATGAAGACAGTTTTTAAGCCTTGATGTACAGATGTACCCTGCAGCTCTGGTGAAGAGCTGAGGTGGAAGCAGCTGAAACAGTAGCACAAGGGAGGTCCGGAGGAGCTAAAGGAAAATCTGACTTTTGGAAGAAATCTGAAGGCAGGAGGCCCTTAATTAACAAGATCATTTGCTTTGAATGACTTGGGTTCTGCATGTCAAATTTCCATTACCAGAATTTCAGAGGGGGCAAGGAAACTGGGCAGTGGAAACAAAATCCCCTAGGAGTGTCTGCTGATTACCTAAAGGTGAAGTCGATCAGGACCAATTTCAGGATGTAAAAACATTACTTCAGATGAAAGCTTTTATTCAATAGCATTGGTAGCATGATAGGGCTTGGCTCCAGTAATTAAAATATTGCCAGAGATACGTCCTAGAACATGCCAGGTCTGGTCTGTGTCACCTCTGTGTATCTGTGACTCTGGGAAACACTGCTGAGCCTCTGCTGTTGAAGAGCCAGCTTTTCCTTTGGTGTGAATTGGGCAAATTCAGTTATTCAAATCAATATGCTCTTTTTATTCCCCCTGAATAAATCAAAGTAGAAAATAGCAGTAGCTCCTTGAATTTGTCAGTTGAGCTGACGTGTTTCTTCCAACCCTGTGCCTCGCTTTTCTCTGTTATTGTTAGATATTTAAACTGGCTTCAAACAGCCTGCCTACCTAGTTATTAACTTAGAGAGACTCTGCAGAAGCCAAGTGCCCAAGCCCTGCTGTCACTGAGGGACAGACGAGTGCGAGTTCTTTATGCTCCTTTGAACTTCACCACCTTCCTGCTCGTCCCATGCACAGGACACAAACACCAAGTCTAAAACACACAACAAAAACCCTCTCACAGAGTGAAGCAGTGGCTGTGGCCTCACATAAATCAGGGCTTTGACTTGTCCTTTGCACAATAGGAAAATACCAGGAGACAAAGGGCTGTGTGCCATCCTGGGAGACAGAACAATTTGTCATGCATTGGGATCCTGTGTGTGGCCAAAGGCAGAGCTCAACACAAGTGATAAAAACTGCTCCTGCTGTCCTCCCGTGGCACCTGGGTGCCCATGGATTGGGATTGCTCTGTGGATTTTTATCTTCTCCTCCTGGGTGTGGTGGGGCAGGTGTGGCATCTCCTCTGGAGATGTTCCAGGGGCCTGCCCTGGCAGTTCCTGAGAAGGGTTTGCTGCACCTCAGAGCCTGCACAGCTCACGCACAGCAGCAGCACTGTCCCATCTCACAAACCAAACAGAAGCCAAGGAACACCACTTGCTTCCCTGCAGGAAGTTTCACAGCTGATTTAAATCCTATTTCAATGCCTGAATAAGCCACCTTCTGAGAGGAGCGAGGCAAAAGTTGCTGTCCCTGCAAAGCATCCTTGGCTTAGTTGTGTAAGCTTTGTTGAGTGTTTTGTTTCATAGCTGTGGTTATCAGACACTGCCTGTGTTTAGGAACTGAGTTCATACAAGGTTTGAATTTCAGGGCAATGGGGTGGTCTGAATGGTTAAGTCAAAGTAAAAAAATCCTCAGATGGTAGAGGGTGAATAATGGGAGTCTTGAGATTAAATCTTGGAGCTGGGTCAGAAGTAGGAGAGCACAGTTGTTGTCCCCAGACTGTGGTGATAAACTGTGAGTAAATAAAATGGCAGGAAGAGGAGGCTGAGGACAAGTCTTGAAACAAGCCCTAGGGTTAGAGGAGTACCTTGACAGAGTTAAGGAATTTTATACCCATAGTTTACATAGCATTTTTGACTTAGACTGTGCTAGGGCTTGCTAAAGACTTCCAAAAATCCCCTGTTTAGGCTTTTATGTTTGGCTTTCTGATAAACATAAAGGTGAAAGAGAGAAATTTACAGCAAGAGATAATTTCCAGATGGAAAACCTTCCTAGCTCAACCTCCGCAGAGGTCTGTGAGGTTTTAGTTCAAGCCCCTTCATAAACTAAAAGGTGCTGCTTACAGTATGCTTATTTTCATATTTGATTAGTAAGCACACTAAAAATGTGGTAAAGAGCAGGACTCTGCAGGGAGGCCATTTCTCTCCACGCCGTGCTATCATTTGTCACTCGGTGCTGTTAAATTAAAAGCAGCACGGCTGCAGCTCAGCTATTACCTACTTAAAGGCCAGCAGTTTCAATTTTAGAATGTTTTACATTTCTGTGAGTCTCAGTAACACATCTTCATCCATGACTGCTCAGCTTTTTATTGACTCTGAATGAAAGAGGAATGTGAAAGTGTTTTTGCTGTGTGCCTTGAAGTGTTCCCAGGAAAAGGGAATGTGCCAGTGTGTCAGGCTTAGGTCTGGTTTTTGGGGTTTGGGGGGATTAAATTTTTTATTCTTCCTTTATCTTTGGAGTAAAAGTGGGGATATAGTAGTGCCTAGAGTACATAGGAAACTGTTCCCTGGTGGAAAAGTGGTGGTGGAAGCTGCCTGAAGTGTCTGCTACAGCTGCTTGTATTATCATGAAACCACTTTGATTTCTTTGCCTCTGTAAATGTAGTGAAACCTTTGATTACCTGAATTATTAAAATTAGGGTTCTGGTAGAGACAAAAAGGAGTTCATTAAAGGGAGATCTACAGAAGGCTGATATTACTCTTTATCTTACCTTTTCTACTTTTTAGGTTATATAATTCTTAGTTAATTATAAACAGTAATAGCTGGTGTGGTCTGTGGGTGGGAGGTTGTCCAAAACCTTGGTTGCTTGTATTTAATGAGGGCTAGAGGGGGGAAATTTTTTAAAATCCTGCTGGGTTACCTTTTCCTATTCTTCCATATGTCTTTAATCTCTCGTGACTCCCACTGAACAACCACAACAATCAACAGAATAATTCTTTATTGAGCAGAAACAATTGCATTAGAAATGGTCTCATGGTGTGGACTATTTTAATGTGCCACAATGAAACCAGAAAGGGTCCATTACACTGACAGCTGAGGGGATACAATAAATATTTGATATTTATGCATTTGAGGACAGAAAGCAGTTTGCAGACATGTGACTTAAAAGAGCTGATATTCCTGGACAAGGAGATCTCCCTGAGTTTTGCACTTCCAGTGACTGGGAGACCTCACAAGGTAAACAATTGTCATAAATTATCACATCCCAATGCATTGTAACACTGACAGACATAAAACTCAGCTGAGGGAAGGATAATCCATCTGGCCTTCAGATGATTGTGCAGTGATGCATAACTCTTCTATTAGGAGCAAATAAGCCTTCAAGGTAAGGGATACTGGCAATGCTTTTGCTGGTGGAACTGGGGAAAGTAGAAAGAGCATAAAATCTCAGACATAGTTTGATAGAAACTATTGTTTGGCCAAATATCCTGAAATAAGGCTTTATTTTTTTTCATGAGATGTATTCTATGAGAACAAGAAAGATGTTCTTAAAAACCCCACAAACCTCATATTAAAACATTCATCTGGGGATGGATGTGAATGACTTTTTTTATCTAAACAGTAAAGGAGTGCCTGAGAGCTGCTACTATGTTCAACTTAAAGACCTTGTAGGTTTGCTCTGTAAAAAAGTCTTTAATGTTTCTCTTGTGTTTTGCTCAGTTTCAAGATGATCCAGCTGATTTTTGAACCTAGCCATTGTCTGGTTGCAATGAGAACTGATCCTGGGGGAGGAGAAATACCTGAGGACAGTAAAGTTCTTTGGGAATTTAGACAGAAGCCCAAACATTTATGTTTACATCTCCCCCTGCCAGGAATACATCTCTGAAGGAGGCTGTTGCCACTGTACCACTGATTTTATCCTTACTAAAATATTAGAACAGCATCCATCCTGACAGGGAAAGGGGAGCTTGAGGGTAACTTCATAACCCAGCAGATGCAAACTGATCAGAGACAAAAATTAATGTTATATTTTAAATTATTAATTAGCCATGCTTTGGAGAAAAGACCTATCTGGATGCAGGAGCTGTATTCACTGGTAGCTGAACTGCTGGAAGACATTTCCAAATTCCTTTGATTCATTCTGTGCTGGTATCCTCTCATTATCTGCAGAGCTCCCAGCCTGCTGAGAGGGTTTCTGCAGGATTGTGGCATCTTGTGGAGCTGATATTGACTTTCTGGTGCTGGTGGCTGTCCAGCCTGGAGCCACTCCTTCACACAGAAAGCTAGAAATGTGCCAATTTGTATTTGAATGTGGAAGAAAGCTTAATAAAATGGAGAAACTGTTTCAGCATAACCCTAGACTTCTTATAGATAGACTGCTCTCAGTTAAGAAGAGCTTGTGCATTGGAAAACAGTAAAAGTGAAAATCAGCCAAAGGCTACTTTGCCTTTATTTAGCTTTGATTTTTTTTTTTTTTTTTAGCTGATTGATTGTTGCTGTGGTATGTTTTTAAAAAAATTGTGGTGGTTGTTGTTGTTTTAACTGAAATGTGGAAACAAGTTAGTAAAACAAAGCCAGGGAAACTAAAAGGGCTTCTTGCCCCTCCTTGCCATGAAAGGGATCTCCTCACCACAGCCCCAGGAGCTCTTACCTGAGAGCAGAGCCTCTCCAAGGTGACACAAGGCATTGAATTTCCTCTAAAATAGGCATTGCATGGTCCAAATTGTGTGCGTGTGTTTGAGGGAGTTGGGAGCAGTGAGCACCCCGGCTTTGAGAGAGAATTCGTGTTGTTTTCATAAACCACTGGGCTGACAAATTTGAAATGGTTGCAGAGGTTCCTGAATTGCCTTTAAATTGGAACTTAATGTCACTCTGTTCAAAACAAACAGATTCCTTTTTTTTTTCCTTTCCTCCCCCCAGCCTCAGAGTTTGATTTCCTGAATGTTTTCTGTATCAGCTTCAGCAGTTTTGCTTTTTGCTTCCCTGCCCCTGAGGCTGCAGAAATCTCTCTCACTGTGGGGAACACGAAGCCCTGAGAACTGTGCTGGGTTAGAGTTGCCTCTGCTTCCTCAGACTTGGTGATAAAACAGGAAAAGCCCAAAACAACATTAAAAACAATGCTAAACTTAAAAAACCCAAAATCTCAATGCAGAAGTCTCTTCTTTTGTGAGTAGTAACACACATTAGCTTTCTTTAAATCAATATATAAGTAGTTCAGAAGCCAAAGTTAGTTGAAGGTTGATGATGACTGTGGAAGGAACCTCTGTAGGCACATTCTGCTTTCTCACACCACCTTCCCCTAAGAAAACCACCTGAAAAGTCCTTTTTTCGTGCTTCTTCCTTCTGTGAGATTTATTTTTGCTGGCCTTGGTCCTACTGGATCATTCAGACTAAAGCTACACCTCTCACTAATGTTTCAATGTGTATTCAAGCCTCTAATTAGCTGGGGAAAAAGAGAGTATTTAGCTCATTGTCCTGTTTCAAAATTCTAATGGAATGGCACTGCTTCTACTGTGATGCATTCCATATTAAGAGAAAAAGTGAATTTCTGAAATGTGAGAAATGTAACATCCTGTCACCCTTTGCAGGGCAAGAATCTGATGTTACCACATTGATAGAGAAACCAAAGTGGGAAAAAATTCTTTTGGCTGTTCTGCAGTGATGTAAGTGCTTGTATTTCCTTTCAGCCTCTTGTTAAACCCTACAATATTAAAAAAAAAAAAAGCAAACACCTCAAAAACTTAGAAACCCTAGCCCTAAAGTGCATCAGTAAAAAAGATTACTGGTGAAGTTCCATATAAATACATAAATATACTTTGATAACATGGGCAGGGAACCTTAACTTAATTTCCTACTGAAAACTTCTGTCCTTGTAATTACTTCAAATACCTGTACTCCAATTTTAAATCTTCTTGCAAGGCCTACTAGGGCAATGCCTTTAAAATAAGCATTAAACTGTAATTTAAAACTGTTTTTTAATATACTGGGGAGAGGCTAAAGAGACAGTCACCAATGCAGGTAGGGTGGGAATGCATGTGTTTAATCTTAGAGGAGTGCAGGTCTTTTGTGGTGCTTTCACTTTTGGACAAACTGAGCTAAAATCCAAATGGCAGCATTTTGAATTATATGATGAAAAACACAAAGCGGGGATAAATAATAGTGAATATTTACAACACTGATGCCCTCAGTTATAGCTCAGTTATGAAATAGCAGGTCTTCTTTCCCAAAGTAAAAATAAATTGGATTGTTTTCATCTGTGTGATAGTACTGTAAGCAATGGATTTTAGCCTACACAACTTCGGTGTTTGATGCAACATTTCCATTGAGCTTACTAAAATGTGTTTGTGTCCTGTGTGTGGCTGCCAGCATTTAGTGAGATAAACAAAGAAATCTCCCCTTGTCACATCCCCACCTCACATTCAGGTGGGGATGCTGGGGGAGCCTGAGTAATTAGATCCAACATCCAGAGGCTCCAAAGCACCTTGCAAGGATATTGGAGCAACCTATGAATTTTGTGTCCTGTTGATGTGCAATCACACTTTGGTTCTTTGGGAACAGAGTGGGAAATGTTCCAATTCTCTGCAAAGCCAAAACCAACAGAAAAGATCATGGAATCCTGTGATCCATCTGCAGTGACTTTCTCTAGGCATCATTTTGGTGTCAATCACCTGGAAAAGGTTATGCCAGCATTAAGTCTTTCCCAAGCACAAGATCTTGATCCAAATGCTGGGAAGCAGGAGCTCCATTGAATCAGGAGTCTCAGGGACCAAACCCCTCAGCTATCAGCAATCTCTTCCTGATGAGTTCACCACCGCTTTGATTGTGCATTTTTAGAGACATGTGTTCCATAACTATAGAACTTTATAAAATAAATGAGCTTTTTGATCAGGTTGCACATCAGCATAATGCAAATACAAGCCCTGAAAGAGCAGCATTTAAACATTTCAGTTTTGAAGGATGAGAGTATGTAATTACCCTCCCTGAAGATTTTTTTTTCCTCCATGATTAACTCTCTTTCATTTTCTTTAATCCGTTGCCATGTGCAGCAAAAAGACAAATTGTGTTTACATTACCTTGGTCCTTCCCTTCATTTCCAAAACAACTGCTTTTATGCACTGCATGCAGCTCGAATCAGGCCTAATTACCAAGCCCTACATCTGCTTTCAATCTGTGCGCTAGCACACAAGGTTGCTCTTGTTTTGAGGCTTGCACCGTGGTTCCACTTGTTTGTTTATGTTTTTGCTTCAGAAATGTATATCTAAAAACATCCACAAGGACAACAGCATCTTAATATTTGGCATCCACCACGCAACAGCCTGGGAGGATTTTTACTTGGGTGCTCTGCTGTGTCCTCAGGACAGGCACGATGCTCTAGACTGACCTAGCTCACTGAATCCATATTGGGGATCATTGTTATCCTCTTTTTGTTCATTTTCCATCAGCTGCCTTTGGTTAACAAGCTTCTTAAAGACTTTAATAAAAATTTCCATCTCCGCTGTTTGGGTTGTTTCCCTCCGTGATGGCAAAAGTTTTGCTGAAATAAAAGACTTCCTAAAGACCTTAGGGAGGAAAAAGATTCATTCTGCTTTGTGCTACGTTCATCTCAGTTTTCCTTGAAATGATTGTTCATGAGACAGCAGAAAGCTGGTTCTGAGAATTTCTATATTAAATTTTAGAATAGGTGGGTGGCAGAATTAGCTTGAAAAGGAAAAAATCACTTGGAAGGTCATTCTTGCTACAAGCACCAGCATGTGGGTCCATGATAAGGTCTCTTTGTGCATGGGAGCAAATATAGAATTTATTTAATGGAAAACCAGGATTACATGATATACATTGCATAGCAGGCAATGGTGGGAAAGCCCAGGAAAATACCAAAAATAAGAACCAACAAAATCTCAAATTTTCACAAAATCTCAAATATGATCCAGATCACAATATGGAGCTACTATTTATTTTTTTTTTATTAATTATTGTCTTTGCTGGAGCACCAAAACTGATGTGGGATGAATCTTTGTTGAAATATTTCTCTTAACACTCAGAGGAGAAAGGAGCAAGCAGTAAGCCCAAGGTGGGATTTCTGTCACAAAATGCTGTCAGGATTTTGGGTTTTATTCTGCCAACATCCAAACCAGTTGTCTGCCTAGTGAAATGTTTACACATTGCATGCAATGTATAAACTCTCACACTCTAAATGAGCCACCACATATGTGTCAAATGTTCTAATATTTTTTTTGTCTTTATCCCTGAAGGTGTAAAGCTTTTTAGGGCATTTGAATGTTTGGTTTGATCTCATTTGGCTCTTTGATATATTTGTGAGCAAGAGTGTCAGTGTTCTTTCCCCTTAGAGAGCCATTTGTGGGGTTTTTTGTTTTTTTTTTTTTTAAGTGTATATAATTATTGATGATATTATTACAGCGTGCATCTGCTATAGAATAGCTGTCCTAGATCTGTTTTATGTTGTGGAGTATCTTTCACAATGTAATAAGACTGAATAAAATTGAGAAGGCTCCTTTGCTCCATTTAAATTACTCTCTGTCTTGACATCACATTCTTCATTCCCTTCATTTCCTCAATGACTTAATAAGCACTTAAATTAAACAAGAAAGGCGTTCTAACACAGAGGTGAGGAAATCCAGAGTTAAAGCTGCTGCTCTGCTCTTAATTCACCCGGTGGTGCATAGGCACTCTATTAAGAAAGCCACAGAACAGCAGGTGAGCTTTTATCTCCTGTTTCTGCAATGCTTATTCCATCTGTGCTGCACAGGTCACTGCATGAGCTGTGTGTGATCCCCCACTGCTCCGGACCCCTGCTGCCCCAGGCTGCAGCCAGGTGATGTAAGAGGATGAGGAATGACTGCCTGATTAATTTATTCCTGTGTTGCCTGATGATCTCTCTGCTCACAGCACATTCTTTTAGTGGGATGGGACCCAAAACCAGCTTTTCCCCCACCCCTTCTGTAGCCTCCTGTTCTTTCACTGCTTAACCTGTGTAATTGTGGAACCTCTTGTTGTGGTTTTCAATTTGTTAGAAACAGGGTCTTTCCTCGAGTGATAAAAGCTCAGGAACCCTTTTTGGCTTCCCAAATTACTCTTATGAGTCAAGAAATGAATGCTGGCATGTGCCAGCTTTCGTGTTGCAGAGCATTCCTGCAGTGACATGGACAGGGACTGTCCAGAGCTGCCACAGCATTTTACACTCTGGGTGGAGCTGATGCTTTCCATGCAATACCTCCTGTAAGTTATCACACACCCAGTGATTAGTAGTTGATTAATATAATCCATTCTGAGGGAGCTTGGCAGGACATGGGGTGGTAATCTCCAGAAATGCTTTGTGAGCACTGATTTAGACCACAGTTCTTGTATGGGAGACTCTTTGAGCCTGATTCTCCAGCCTTGACTCCCCCTGAGCCTGGAGCAGCCAGGAGCAGCTGGCCAGGTGTGTTCTCTGTGCTGCTGCTCCATCCCCAGGCTGTGAAATGCCACGAGGGAGGGATGAGTCCCTGCCCTGTGCAGGGCACCAGCAAAGCTTATAACATCTGTGGTGCTCCATGCTGCTCATTCCTAAGTCCCTGCCTGTCCTCTGAGACAGCAAAAGGGGAGAGGAGGGTTGTGGGTTTCTTCTTTGCTTTGTGTTAGAGCTGGGATTAAGACGTGGGACACAGTTTTTGTGTTTGGACTTACATGTTTATTAATTATTTTCTATAGTGCAGTCTCATGACTTGTGACTTCTAGCTAACAGGGTAAAAAATGTCTCCTTCTGACTCTTTCCAAGGTCTCCTAAAGCATAAACTATCCAATAACGAGATGGCACCTAGATTATTTTTACTTTTAACCCAATAACCGACCACCCGTGGCCTGCAATGTGGACCTCTCTATCCAATTAAAAAAGAACACCCATACCCGTGAAGAAACACTTAGCCTACACCCTAAATCCTCCATAGTGCTTTATATATATTATTGTATACTGAAGCCTTAGAATCTGAGTTTCCAGGGTTCCAGCAGAAGGTGAAGCCAGAGTAATTCGTGTGCCTGCATGCCCTGGGAGCTGGCTGTGAGATGAGTGCAGGCACACTGCGAGCTGCAGCTCCCCTGGTTGTGGAAATGCCCTGATCAAAGCCTCTCTGTCAGTATCTGATTAAGAGCCATGTAAGAGTGCTGAAGACATTTCCTTCTGGCTAACAGCTCTGATTACAGGGGGCTCCTGGAGTGAATTTCCCTGCTAGCAGACAGCCTTGTCTCCAGGCTCCACCTGACGCTCTAGGGTTTCTCAATGCCACGGCTTCCTGTTGTTGAAGGCTACTATTCATTCACAGCTTGTAAATCAGTGGCTTGTAAATCAAAGCATGAAAAAAACTACTGTTGGAGAAATGTTCCTCAGCAAATTCCTCTCCCTCCCCCAGATATTTGTTTTCCCAGGGTGTACGGTCCACGATCATGGAAAAATATTTTAAAATTCAACATCTGTAACTAATGATAGAGGTGGAAATGAAGGGCCATACCTTCTTCATTACCTAGGAAATTTGCTGTAACTACTTTAATGTGATTTTTATTTCATTTTTTTTTTATTATTTAGGATGAGGTTTATTTTATAGCAGAGCCAAATTAACGTTTTTATTGCTAACAAGCACTAGGCTCTCATCTTTACAGTAACCTTCAGAGTGGCTGAAAGCCTAATGTGAGCAAGAAGCAGAGGGGAGATTTGGGCTTGCTTAGCACTGATTTTCAGGCAAAAATGAATGAAACAGCAATGAATGAATCCAGGTGAACACCAGCAGCTGCTGCTACTGCAAAGAGCACAGTGAGGATCCCTCTCAGGGGCTGGAGAGCTCCAGGAAGAAATGATAATTACAGGACAACATTTGGTAGCCAAACCTCAAGAAATACACACCCTTCAAAAGAGAGCAGGCTCAGACTGAATTACTGCCAGACACGCTGCTGATCTGGTGTGACACTGAGAAATGTGCTGTGCATGTCATTTTTAGCTTTAACTCCTCTCTGTGTCAGCAGGCAGAGTTGCCACTCGTGGTGTGCCTGCAGAAAAGATTTGAAGAGATCTCAATGTTTAATCCCACCTGGCACCTACAAAGCAGAGTTTAGGGCCTCCCTGCCCTCAGCCTGATGTGTTCCCATCCTTACCCCAACCCAAGCTTCTCCCACGTGCCTCAGGAGAAGATCCTGGACCTCTGTGCTGTGCGCACCTCGGGCATGGTGCAGATGCAATCCTCTGCAGGTCCTGCATAAACTCTGCAGCTGGTGTTCCCAGCCTCCCTTTGCTTTTTAGCCAAAGTGGCCTGTTCCAGCCACAAAAAAAAAAAAAAAAAAAAAAAAGAAGTAATTTTCAATCTAAGCTCATTTAACATGTACCAGATGGGGTTTTTTGGTGCTGAGCCCTAGAACAAGGCAATGACTGGAGGAGGGCCATGAGAGAGAGATAAAGAGAGAACTGCTGCAGCCACAGCTCTAAGAGAATCCATGGGATTTTGTAGGGGGAGATGGGATAAAGAGAGGATAGAGATCTAGGGAAGGAGCTGAGGCAAGAATTGAGGGAACATACGGAAAGTAGTAAGAACTGATGTAAGAAAAGAGACAATTTAAAAAGAAATATAACTTCTCATTCTCTGAAAAGCTAAAATATGTGACTTAGCTTCCTAAAGGGCAGGAGAGCAAACTCCTTTTTCTATCAAATTAGATGATACAGCAGCCAAAGAAACATCTGAAAATGTCGTGGGCAGGAGTAAAAAAGTTATGGTCAAGAGATAAAAAGAAAAAAATGATTAATTTTGCTTTATTTTGACTCTAATCATCACATCATTAATTCTGAACTTAAAAAATAATGCTGTGTTATTACTCTTGATGGTGTGGTTAGTTGGTTATGCTCTTTATGTTACTTGTTGCAGTGAGAAAAAATGTGTGAGTGCACTTTGAAGAAAGAGCTGAGATGCAAGAAAATGTGTTTCCTAAAATGTACTGACAGCTTGCAGAAGGGACTGGGCTAGCAAGAAAACCTCAGCTATGGAAAGAATAATGTGCTTAATTTCACAGTTCCTGGAAGTGTTGTTTCTGAAAGAACTTTGTCTGTGCACATGGATAACCTGTATAGGAGCTGCATAAATCTCTTTGAATTCATGTTTCTAATAAAAGCAGGTCAAAATTATTTTCTTAAGTGAAATCAGAATTGAACGTGATGTATAAAATATTTGCATGAGGTTTTTCTGTTCTCTCTAAGTCCTAATTTTTATGCTCATTTCCATTTCTCGGTTTTAACAGAGAATAAATATGAAAATGCTGAGATGTCTTAAATTAAGGGTTACATTTGCAGTATTTCCATTAGCAAAAACTAGAAATCTAGTTTTTGGTGGCCTATCCAGCTCTGTGTAACCAAGAAGGTACCAGGAGCTTCTGGGTCTCCACACATACAAAAATCCCAGACTCTGAGGTTTTCCAACAATAACAAATCAATAGAGATGACTTATTTTCTAGTTTCGTCCCCTCAGCTTCTCAGAACTTCTGAAAACAATTCCTTTTATTGCTTTTATGTTTAGGAGTAAAAGTTCCTTCAGTTAGGTATTTAAAGCTGCAGTTGTAGATGAGTTAAGCATCAATTCTGTGCAAGACTCTTGAGATGAGCTCAGACCTCAAGCCCTGGGACACCTGACCCTTCCAAGTTTGCTTATTCACCTGAAAATGCTGGTTTGGAACCAAGCCCTTTATTCTGTGTTTTGCTGTCCCAGTGAAATGCTTTGCTCTTCTCAGGAATGCTGCAACTTCTACCTGAAGCTTCTTTTACTTTCCAAAATTAAACCTCTGGACATAAATTCATGTAGAAGTAATTTACTTTGAAGCCATTTTAATAGGCTTAGGTACTAATTAGTTTCGATTTCTTGATTACTGTCTTTAATCATTCTGTGATTGGTCACTTGACCCTAATGACTCAATTTTTCTAATTTGATTAGGAAGCTATGGGTCCTGCTAGGGTGAGTTGCCTGGATATAAACTCTTTCTGGAAGACCCTTTAGCAGAAATGTCAAAAGAATATCTGCTCAGATCCATCATTTCCCTCTTATTCGTGCCTGTTGCTTTCCCAGTTTTGTAACCAAGGCCTTGCAGGGGACCTGATGGATGCTCCTTCCTTTTTGATGCTGTCTGGGCATGGCTGGAACTTCATCACTGAGAAGGGGACATGCCTGTAATTACTGGGCCTGTCCCTGTGATGAAACTTGTCTCTGGAAAGGGACCTTAAAACAATAAGACAAGATTAATATCAGTGAGCAGCTCTGGTATGTCCATTCTGTTCTGGGAGTCATGATGCAAACTCATTCTGCTCTGTGTGACTGGGGTGGAATTCAGCATTTAATTTTCCCCTGGTTCCTGCTGCATCTTGTATTTGTGTAAATAGAAGGCACAAAAAACCCAGTACATAACATTTTTTTGTATCAATTGAATTGATTTTTTGTTTCCCTGTGTGTTTCCTTCAATTTTTTTCTCTTATGTGCCTTGTGCTTTTTCATGCCTCTGCCTTTAGCTCTTTTTTTTTTTTCCTTCTGTCAAACATCAATTTTTTTATTTGTGTCACATTTCCTTCTCCCTCCTTTCCTACCCTCTGAAGTCCTCACAGCTTTTAACCAGGGTCTTGTTTAATCATTGCATTGGTCTCTGCATAAGCAGAGATGATCTGTAACATTAATGGCAAACCAATCCTGTGATGTATCTCACTCTCCTTTTCTTTTGTATTGGAGCTTGGATGTGCAAGGGTTAGAGGGCATTTGCCCCAGAACATCTTGTGCTGACCCTGCAGAAGTTTGATGAATTTAAATGTATTAGGAAGTGTTTAAATCCAGGCAAAGCTGTGGAATCTAAGCACTTGTTATAGATAGGAAGAGTGCTAAAGCCTTAAAGCCTTTCAGAAATTGCTTTCTCTAAAATAATATCTCTGGAATGTGATTGATTATAGTCTCAATAATCATTTAATAAGTAATTTCAAAGCCTTAAGTGGCTGCAGATTTTTTTCAGGGGTACCAATTGCCTTCATTTTTGTCCAAATCTCTATTTAAAACGTTAGTGAAGAACCTGAAAGCTGCAGATGGAGACCTTTGATTTCTTTGCTTGCAGCTGGTGTGGAGGCAGTAATCTCTGAAAGCAGGGTCAGGGAATTATTCCACACTATAACTAAGCTTGACATCTCCCCAGTTCTATAAGGAGAGAAAGAAATACAACCATTATTGGTCTACACTAGACAACACTAGTGGTCTTTGTGGTGTGATAGCCAAGGTGGAAAATGGTTTATAACTGCAAATTGGTGTTGGGAGCCACTGGGGAGTATAAAACACTTCACGTTTCCCAAGGTGCACAAGGAAGTTTGGGAAGTGTGTGTGTATATCTATTTATCCATAGATCTTTTTCCCTCTATCTTTTTTCTTTCTGAAGCTGAATCAGAAGTGGTGATGAGAATGTGGGGAGGGAAATTAATCAGAACTCATGGAACAGAGTTCAGACCACTGGGACTCTGGGCACTGGGTTTTAGTTTTGGTTGAATGCAGCACCAGGTGGAACTTGTAGGTCCTGTAGGAAGCTTTAGGAAAAGCTTTTATAAGGAAATATTTGATAAGTAATTGGTCTATGATAATGGATGTGTCCAAAAATCTCTGCTGTGCACAGAGAACCTCTGAGGGGAAGAAGGACAATTTCAGTCACCTTGAATATGTGAAATAATAATGCCTGATATATAAGGGACACCATAAACATTGATAAGAATTTCTGAAGACAATAAGTTTTCCTTTTCTATCATATTCTATCTAGAGAAGGAAAAAAAATATTGTTTGACTGACAACAGTGTTTCCTCTCTAGGTTCTTCATTCTCTTTTCAGAGCACAATGCTTATCTCTGCAGTTGCTTGAGCAGCAATCTCCTGCATGCATCATGCAGGGTTCTCCCCTCTCTGGGGCCTGCAAGTCCCTGCCCAGCAAAGTTTATTCTACAGGTCCACTCCTTTCACTTCTTCCTGCCCTCAAAGGCTTCTTGGCCTTCTTTTCCTCACCTGCTCCCCTCTATCCCTTCATGAGCTGTGTATTACACCTTCCAATAATTGATTGATTATTTTTCTTCAAGTGGAAACAAAACTCTCATTCAACATATTCCTAAATTAGATCCTCAAGGGAGGAGGAGCAGGAATTTCCAGCTACCTATTCCCAACTGAAGTGCCTTCTTTTATTTTGGTGTGTGTGTAAATTTAAATGTCATTTATCTGTAGGGATTTACAAGAGATTTGTTATGAGAGGGCAGCTCCACCTCTAGGGATTTAAGCAGAGATTTCGTGTATTTTCTTTTTTTTTTCTTTTTTTTTTCTTTTTTTTTTCTTTTAAACTTCTATTTCTTTTGCATTTTATTGATCAGTTGAAGACCTTATAAGGAGAAAGAGAGAGTAAAGAAATCAGTAGAGTTAGGATTTGGGTATGTGAAGTTTCCTGGCTTGCCTATAACCTGTTGTGTGGCTTCTCTCTATTTATTTTGCTTCCTTGCATATTAGAATCATCTTTTCAGTCTTTTAAGATTTTTTTCTCTCGAAGTAATGTATAGCACCTACATGTTGTTATAAGAGAAAGAAAGGGAGTGACAAGGTTTAAAAAGATCTTCATTGTTGTGAGCAATGTGGGTCAGCATCCTCTTTTCACAGAAGGATGGGATAGCTATTTGTAGAAAATTTTTTTTGGTGTTTTTTTTTTTTTATCTGTGTATGTATGTTGTCCATTCAATATTCCCAAATTTAAAGTTTACCATCAGCCTTGTTTCTGAATGCACTGATAGCAGTGCTTTCAGTTGTGGTTTGTTTGTTTGACTTGTGGGTGAAACAACAGGGAGCCCACAGATGGCATCTAATATTTAGGCAGAAGAAGTCAGCACCAATGTCACAGAGGAAAGTGTTATAAATAGAAAATGTGTCTGCAGAAGAGCTAATTAATTTACAGTGAAGACACCAAGCAAGATAACTGGTGCCAAATCCATGCAGGAATATTTTAAACTGACATTTTTCTCAGCCTTCAGAATAACTTCCACTCTGCTCCAGCATGAGGGAGTGTAAGGAGCTGTGGGAAGCCTGGTGGTGCTTCCAGCTTTTCTGAACGCGGGTTCTGCCAAGTGAGACTCTCATGCAGCCTGTGCTGGCAAAGGGGAGAATATGTTCAGCTCTCCCAGAGCTTTCAGTGGCAGAAAGCATCCCCCTCACTCCTGGAGAAGGGCAGGGATGCAGCCCTGCTGAGAAGTTTGCAGCACACTGTGATTCCTTCATGCTGAGGTGGGGCTGCAATCGAGTGAACCAACAACAACAGATGGATTTGTTCACTTGCTGCTTGGCTTTTTTGGGTTTTTTCCCTTGGCACACTTTAAGACCTGGGTTTAGCATCTCTGGTTAAATGATACTTCACCTTCCCTCCCACATCTGGCCCTTCCCTTTAGTGCCCCGGGTGCAAATGAATGGTTTGTCTGTTCCCTGTGCCTCGCCTTAAGCCTGAGATCTGGGGCATAATTTGGCTCCAGTTTGATAAGACGCAGACACGAATTCAATCTGCTGTAACTAAACCTCACCATTTATAAATCTCTTGATGATACTGAGGCTTTAAGCAATTTTTCCTCCCTCTCTGATAGATGGGGCAGAGGCAGGTCTGGTGTGAATGCCAGCTAAACTGTGAGAATGCAGCACAATACTTGGGTCGGGCTCTTGGTCAGTTATTTTTGTTTTTTTAAGTTGAATCAACACAAATTTCTTTCACTTTTCCAGTGCTCTTCATTTTTATGCAGTTAAATACTTCTTTTTCATGTTGACTTCAGGTATCCGGCTTTAATATCTAGAATTTTTTAATTCCCTATTTGGTAGTGGGAGGCTCTCAACAGTTATTCAAGATATGGGTTACATGATTTTGGAATAGCTGGGGAAACTTTCCAGGGCAATAAATCTCTTTCTGCTTGGAATAAATTCATTTATGGTGTATTGTCCTGGGTTTTGCAACAATGCAATCTGGTAGCTCTTGAAAAATAGCTGTGGGAAATACATAAATAAAGAGACTAAAAGACTTGGAAAATTAATCTTCCCTATTTTGACTTTAAGGATTTTTTCTTTAGTTCAATTTGCGTGGTCACCTGACTTCCTCATCCACTCTTGTGAGCATGGTAAATGCAGTACCAGTCCAACTCTCTCTCTTTTAGCACTTGACTAAGTTGCTGTCTGTTGGACTTATTTCTGGAAATATCATTCAGGCCTCCTTATGCAATACTCTTGTTCAAATATACATTTTCTCTCATAGTTTTTGACCTCACTGAAATTTCCCCCCTTCTCCCCCCTCCTTTGCCTCTTCCCCACCTCCAGCTCCAGCCTGAAGCCATATGGACTCCTTCACTCTGAGCACCAACCTTTGATGAATATGCCCTTTATTGCTGCTCACTCCCAGAGTCTGCAAGGAGCAAGACTGATTTTGCAACTGGTTTATTTCATATCTTGAAATCATCCTGGGCAGGGAAGGATCACAGAAGCTCTGCATCTGAAAGTTGTTTTTCACCCGATGAACAAGTTCAGCAGAGTTAATCTCTTCATAAAGCCCAAACCATTCCTGCTAATGGGAACCACGTGCACATCAAATAGCACAGGTCCTGGGGAAAATACTTTGATGCTCCAAGTACAGAACATCTTCAGGTTAAATGTTACTGGAGACCCAGGGTGGTGGGAGAAAGTGGAGGTGCAGAATGGAAATGAGGTTTTGGGGGATCAAAGTTGTGTGCAGGGCACAGCTCAGGTCGTTGTGCTGCTACAGCTCCAAGTTATCACCGGGGCGAAGATCTCCAGAACTCATGTGAAGTGTATCTTTTCTTGGCTAACACCTTGCAACTGGAGGCCAGGAAAAATACCAGGGGTCTGGGGAATTGCTGAAGCAATGTTTCATATATAATCCAAGTTTTGAGGTGCTATTAAAGCTGATGTCATCACTTGTGGTGTCACTCAGCTCTATTTTCCAGGCAGAGGGGCTAAACCAGAAACCAACTTGGCCTCAAACTGGAATGATTGTTTGGAAGAGTTCAGCCACCTCTCTGTGCTTTAGGGGACTGACCAGGGATGGGGGGAAGGATGAACAAAAATCCATTGTGAGCAGGAGCACAGGAGGGGAGTCACCACTGCTGGCACCCCATGTGCTGTGGCTGGTGGGTAAACGTGCAGGCTTTTTGTGCATTTCTAGCCAAGATTAATCACCTCTGTTCTGTCACTCTCTGTGGCATTGCAATGAACACACAACTTCACAGGTTCACCATTTATGCATCTGTGTATTTACGTGAAATGTTTCAGCTTTATTTCTGGCAATAATTATTCTTTCACTTCTAAGGACAGCTCTGACATTTATGTCTGTATAAAGGGATGCAATTCCATTTTCTTTCCCTTCTAATAGTTAGGCCAGTAGCTAATCCTTGTCAAAAAGGATCACTTCTCTGCTTGTGTCCTTAGCTTTGCATGGGGTGACCTCTGAAGTTCCTGTCCTCACATATCAAGGACAAAAATAACTGTGTGGGTAAAAATGAAGTACTGGGACTGAATCCTCAGGTATATTAGAAGATATACAGAGGATTTTAAAGGTGTCTGTCCACTCTTGCAGGTATTGAGAATCCATTAGACCCCTGCATAAATGTTGCTGGTGGTCTTGGTTCTGTGCAGGCTTTGCCCAGCAGATCAGGGCCACCAGCACAGGGCTACTCTTGTGACCTGTCTGGCTCAGCTGTGCCTCGTTCTGCACAGGGGGAGGAGGGTGTGGATGTGGGGAATGTGTGCAGTGCTGGCTTTTTGGACTACAGTCACCTTGGAGCTGCTTTTTTTTGTTGGAAGTTTGCAATGTGTAGTTAGCCCAGGTCAGGGCATGGCTGATGCTGTTCCTGCAAGTCCCTTCCACCTTCCTCTGTTTCCTGCCACTATCAGTCCACCTAAGGGAAAGGATTCTGTTCCTAATCCAGGAATCCTAATCAGAAGCTGCCTCTCGGCCTTGTCACAGCTCTTATTTGTAATTGTACTGTGTGCATCTGTAGAGGTTTTTATTTTTTTGTTTGTGTTTTGTTTAGTTTTGTTTTAATCACTAATCGAGGGGCAGTGTTCCCTTCTGATCCCTTGCTGTGTCCCCTCCTGGCCTGGAGACAGTTCAGGTTCCAGAAGCTCCACCTGGAAGCCATCCTGCTGCTGCTGCTCCCCCTGCCTGCCCCGCAGGGAGTGAGATCCTAATGGTTTACACGTGTACCTCAATTATCTCTTCCCTCTTTCCAGCTCTCCTCCCTGCCATGCATCCATCACTGTGCAGCAGCAGCTCTGGGTGCAGCACCCAGGCTGCATTAAAGCCCTGCTTGATTGATTCCTTAGAAAGATTAAAGCTGCTGACATTTGTGTGCCCTAGCTCAGATAGCTGGCTTTGATTATTCTCTCTTCCACCCCAATATAAATCTGAGCCAGTGGAGTTATGCAGATGCAAGGGGAAAATCAGATGTGCTGCCCAGGCCTTTTGATGTCACCAGCTGCCTGCTCTGATTTGCATCCATTGCTGCAGAAGGAAAACAGGAGCTCACCTTGTAAGCAATCACCCCAATTCAATAATTAATCTAAGGGTGCACAGTCTGTGTCACAGCTGGAATTACTGTGCCAGGTTTCATCACTCTGCCTTGGTTGGTATCTCCCTGGTAACTGTCTGTGACAGGGGAAACAACTGGTTGGTTTCCTTAACCAAAATGTTAAAATGGAAAACACATTAAGCTTTAGGTGCTAAAAGGGTTGAGATGGGGAGGGGAAAGGGTGTGGAAGTCTTGAACCAGTCATGCTCACTTTGACATTGTTTTTATGCAAGCAAAGCCCTCCCAGACTCATTTAATATTTTTGTCTTCCTGCCACTACAAATAATAAATTCCTTTTTCTGGCACTGCCCTGTCTGTGTAGAAGTGCTTGTTCCCCAGCTCCAAGAAAGCAAAGCGTGTTTTATTGAGCACCTCAGTTCAAACCTCTGCAGTGCTGCCCTAAATGCCACACTGGCTGTGGATCCCAGGCAGAATATTGGTGGTTTCCCCTCAAAACATAAAGCAGGTCACCTTGCTTTCCTTTTGTGGCCCACGAAAGATCTTAAGGAGCCAAAGAAGCTGAGGGTTTGAGGCACTGGGAAGGTTGGGCAGTGTGCTACTGACAGTCCTGCTTTGAGCTCAGTGTGGCTGTGATGTCTCTTGGAGGGCTTGAAGAGAAGTCTAAAATGACCTTGTGGTCTAAAGAGGAACAGCACTGTTAAAAGTTTGGAGAGAAGAGGTGAAGGTCTGGTCTAGAACCAAATATTTTTGGTCCACTCCTGTTGATTTAAATGTTTCACTTCTAAATGAAAAAAAAAGAGTTCAATACCTATATCATGTTTTTTGTTTGGTAGTTTTTGTGAGTTTTTTTGTCAGGTGGTGGTATTTTTGCTTGTGTTTTTTTTGTTGTTGTTTTTTTAATAAAGAAGTAAGGAACCAACTTCTGTCAGGACTGGGACATCTCTATATGTGCCCAAAGGTATAAACATAAACCCTGTTAGGATTTTTCACTCTAGAGATAAAAGCAGAAGAGGCTGGGGAACTGAAACCCTTGTAGCATGAGCCACAGACAGATGTGAAATTTTAGAGCCCCAAGTTAAATTTGGTTTGTGGGTATTCAGAATATGACTTAGTTTGAGAGCTGGGTCCTGAGGGTTGCAGGAGCTGGTGATATTGTGAGTGGTAAGAGAGCAGAGCAAAGTCTGCCTGTTTGCTCAGCTTTCCCTCATCATGTACCTTTCTCTTCTGCCTTTTCTGATTCATGTTTCAAACCACAAATCATACAGGAAGATGCCCTCTGTAGGTCACTTTATGGAGCAGTGATTTACTTGCAGATGCTGCCCCAGGTACTTTTCTGTCAGAGTGTCTTAAATTTTATCCCTGTAGGAGCTGCAGGCTTGCAGCTCACCAGTTCCCTGCCATGGGCACCTCTGTGGCTTCTGATTATAAACCTGCATAGTCTGGGTAATAGTTGCTTTTCATTATCTCTTTGCAATTTTCCAGCCCTCTACCCACCACGGAAAAAAGAAAAAGTCAGGTCTTCATAAATTGTGAATAAGCCCCTGTCACTTGTGATCTATTGGTTTGTAGAAAACCATTAATTGTGATTCCTCCTCATTAATTCTGGCTATGAAGCTCATGCAGAGCCCAGTGTTGCATTAAGCTTTTCATTGTTGAGAGGCAGCAGTAAGCCATGACCTTATAAAGCCTAGCAGTCAGTATTTTTATTAGTATATAAGATATGATGCATTAGACCTGCCATTTCTGTGATTTTCATGGATGGCTCACAGCTCTTAGGAACTCGGTGCTTGACATTTAAGATGGATACAGCACCAATTAATTTAAAAACACAAACTTCCTGGCTATTCTCATTATTGAATTAGCACAGTATTGTGAACCACTTGCCTCCTGTGTGTGAGAAACAATTCATGATCAGGACATCAATGTTAATGCTGTTTTAACCTTGGCTGGTTTGTTCAGGGATGGAACACTCAATGAGATGCTTACATCTTCTGGAAAAATGCTCATTTCAGCCAGCTAAATTGACCTGCTTATTGGTGTAGTGATGGGGAAAATATGCTTTGGGTACAGGTTATAACCTGGACATTGTGGGATTCAGACTTGCTCGGAAAAAGCAGGAACCTGGTAGCAAGAATGGAGTCAGGGTAAAATCTACCCCTAGCCCCAGCAGCTGGAGGTTAGTGTCAATGAAAAGAATTATTCTGTTGCTTAGAGAACATACTTGGAAGTGGAATGAAAGCTCTCAGCTGAGCTGGCATAGCCCAGTCACTTTTAAAAAATCACTTTTCTTCCAGTTTTGCCCCCAAACCTGTAGAAATCTGTTATTGTTCCCAGTCGTGCCTGGATATGAAAAGCTCTCAGTATTGAATTATGTCCCCTCAGAGAGGACAAGCAGCTGCATAAGATACCAAACAGCCAAGAAGTTTTACCTCTGTGTACTGTGCAAGAGAGAAAACAGCTTTGACACACAATAGATAAGAGAGAGATTGGTTATTTTGGTGCCTGTGTTTGTCTTTGAAGCTGTATCAGCAGCCCAAGAAAAGTTTACTCTGCTCTCGCAGTGAGCCTTGCAGCTGCAGGCTTCACCCTTGGAAACCATTATGGGTTTTACCTTCTCTGTAGATGCTTGTTGGAACTTCCTAGAAATGTTTGAAGGTGTTGGAGGGGGATCTGGTGCAGGATTTCACAAGCTGACCTCAGTATCTGGAAAGCTGGCTGGAACTGGAGGAGGAGCAGCTTCGTTTTCAGACCTATATTTAATTGTGTTTACTTTGTAGTATCTCTGTCAAGAATGAGACCCATTTTGAAGAATGAAGCTCCCTTATCAATCATTTGGATGAAGATTTCAGGGTCAGTGACCTGAATGCTGAAATGAAGTTGTTCAGGTTTGGATAACAAGAGCACAAACAGCTGTGGAAATTGTCAGGTTTAAACTGATCAGGATACAAACACTTAGTTTGAAAACTAAATAAAGGTTAAAAAAATGCATGCTAAGCCACCAAGCAGGAATAACAATCATAAAGTGGTATTAAAATATCTCTGCTGGGGGAAACTGCTAATTGTTCCTCTTGGGTAAATAGGTGAAAGAAGAGAGTAGCCTCAGGGTAAAAAAATTACAGCCTCAAGCCAGACAGAGAGGGACCCTCTGGGTGTCTCAGCAGCTGCTGTGTGTTTGGATTTGCTGTGGATTTGGCAGTGCCAAGAGAGGGCCTGTCCTGGGCATTCTCCTCCCCAGGAGCTCCAGGCTGTTCCTCCCTGGGTGTTTTGTCAGCCCTGGACTGGGCTGCCCTGGGGCAGTGAGCAAGGAAAAGGGAGAAGGGACAGAGATTTTGTTGTTTTTTCCTCATCTCCTTCCTCCCTGCTGTTCCAGGCTCAGCTGGGAAGGGGCTGCCAGGACAGGAGAGTGAGGGGAGGTGCCTTGAGGAGAAACACTCTGGGCAAGAGAAAATTCTGATGTCAAACTATATAAATAACTTGAGAGATCCTGCTCCTTGACAGCAGGCTGCTCCTTAAATATTGGCAAATAAATTAACTTTAGCAGGCTAAAATGTAAGCTTTCTGTCATCCTTGGTGTCTCAAACCCCTTTTATTTTAAAAGGAAGACAAGGGAAGAAATAACTTCTAAGAGAGTTAGCACTGTCTGTGTTGAGCAATGTAAAAGTGCAAGATCTATTATATCAACACTAAGTTTGGCCTGTTAAACCAACACTAAGTTTGGCCTGTTAAACCTCTGCATTAAAATTCAGTCTAATCTGGTGTGATGTATTCCCTAGGTGCCATATGAAAAATGAAGAATTTGCCTCTTTAGAAACTGTTTCAGTCCTAAGCCAAAATATCCATAAAGCGGCAGCTACTGTTTATCCGCTTGCACAGAAACATCCACGAGGTTTTGCACTTTTTGGATCCAGTTACAGCAAATGTCACAAGCTGAATAACAAAACCTTGTTCCCAGAGATCTGCCTTGGTTATTGATGGTGCCTTTAACAAGCAGGAAAACAAGTGCAGAGTGTGGGAGTCCGACCTCCACTTGGATCAGGAAAAAGCAGAGGGATGGAGGAGGACATTGGCAGGACAGCTTCTGACCCTGTGCCCAAAGACTGCCAGAACTCCACAAGTTTGGTGGGTTTTTTTTTTTTTTGGATGATAAATGAATTAGCTTTTAAATAGACTGCTACTGCCATTTGTTCCCCTTGCTGTTGCCTCACACCAAATTGTGGCAGCTTCCAGGTGATTTCTCTCAAGGCCTGGAGGAGAACTCTCCACTGACAGGGAAATCTCTGCACTGTTTCATTCACTGTAATATTCATACTCTTCTGATCCTCAGGACTTAAATGAACTCTACTGCCTCTTCACCCACAGTGTATGGTGTTAATTTATCAATCTGATTAATTCTTTACATGTCTACTGGAGATTCTGTTTGGGAACGAGGAATGGAGCTGGGAGGTGGACACAGAGCTCCTTCTGACAGCAGAAACCCAGCTTTGTCTGTTCAGGGAATATCCTCAAGTACCCCAAGATGTATTCATGGGGTTTGGTTCATGTCAAACAATGGAACTGTTCTGGCTTGGAGAGCAGCAGGTGCAGGGATTGCTGTTCCTGGGAAACTTGATGGACGTGTAATGAAAATGGAAATTATTCTGATTTCATCTGAGAAGCTGCTGCCTGACCCTGTGAGGGTTGGTCTGCAGATCCATTTCTTTTCTCCAGGAGGAGGTTTTCTATTATAAGGGTGTGGGGTTGGCTTAGCACTATGTGCTCTTACCCTTCTGGGCCCTCTCTATGTAATACTCGAACCCTTTGTGTTGGGAAATGTTGCAAAAACCATAAAGATATTTATGGCCTACAGTAAGCTGCTGATTTGCCTCTTCTGTTTCAGCTGGTGCTGCCTCTGTTGTGCTTACCCAGAATATTTGAACATAAAAGAGTTGTGTCTTCCATTTGCTGCAGCAACAGGCAATTGAAAGACTAAAATAAATGTAATATTCTCAAAATAAATCCAGGGAAAACCAACAGCCTATCTTCAGCATTCTGGCAGCCAGTGTTCTATTTATTTTTCTTTGCTCTGAGTCAAACTGACTTCTTTTAGCAGAAGGAAGCCAAAAGCCTGTATTGGGGTGGTTCTGTGCATATCTGAAGCATCGAAGGCATTCAAATAAGAATGTTTTGCCCAGCTGTTTAGGAGAATATGCTGCATAATTGGTGTACCATAAACAAAGTGACTATTGGTGAGCACAGCTGTCATTTCTATAGTCAGACTTGATGGAGAATCTGGGAGTCACTTGTTATGAAAATCTGGTGGGTCTGTTTTGTCACTCTTAATTTGTAGGCTTCCAGAAGAATCTAGAAGATTTCTCAAACAAACACAATGTGCTTGTCTTTTGTGCAGGAAAAGCTCTGATTACTTTCCTCATTGAGACACAGCCCTGTTTGTGGGTGCAAAGGGAAGCAGTCAAAGCAAAGTTAATAAGGGCTTTTGAATGTGAGCTGGGGTATTTTTGGGGGGTGATTTTTTGTTTGTTTGGGTTTGTTTGGGTTGGTTTGTTTATTTTATTTAAATGACAATAGAAAGCATTTTTTAAAACAAGTGAGTACCTTTTGTTTAAAAAACTCATATTCAATAACCAAATTTTTAAAACTTGATTTGCTTTAAGGACCAGAAATAACTTCTTAGGTCATATCATTGCCAGATATGGGCTGCTTAGCTGAGGCTGTGAAATAATAAACTGGTTTCAGGGTAGGAATCTGTCCAATTGCAGGAGCTCCCTAAACAAGATATGCTGTAGAAATCAAAATGGACTTCTGCTGGTGGTGTGATTGTCTTCCAGATAGAAAAAAGGGAGAGAATTCTCTTCTTGACACACAGACCTCTTCCACCTCAAGGGATGGGTGCAGGAGGACTGACTGTTCATTTTTGGTGTGAGGGGTCTTTTGTCTTCAGTAAATCCATGTATCACTAATACATCTGGCCTCCTCAAGAGTCTCCCAATTAGACAAATTTAATTTTTTGGCTAAGAGTTGTGGGATTTGAGCTCTGCTAACTGGATGTGCCCCAGTGCTCTCCTGCTGTCAGCTCCCCAGGGGAAATGAAAGGCTTTCAAAAGTGAAGAGGGAAAGATAAGGATTAACACTTTGTAATTCCTTACCATGGTCCCTTTGTGTCCAGCTGAGAGCTCTGCTGGCCCCAAGGCTACAAAGAAGTGCCCAGGGAAAAAGGGAAAAAGACTCTTTTCCCCATGTTTCTGTCTAGGGAGGGACTGCATCTGTAATACAAGGACCATGTAACAGAAGTAGGAGCAGAACAACACCAAACACTGTCCAGCACAGTAAGAAATCCCAAATGAGGATTGTCTTCAGCTTGGGATGATAGCTCGGGAGTTTTTGTTGTTGTTTAGAGGCTTTTGTAGGGGTTTTTTTTATTGTTTGTTTGATTGTGGGTTTTTTGTTTGTTTTTTGGGGTTTTTTTTGGGGGGGGTTGGTTTTTTTGGTTTTTTTTTTGGTTTTCTTTTTTTAGGTTGTTTTAGGGTTTTTTCAGGTTTTTTGGGGGTTTTAAGGGTTTTTTTAGGGGTTTTTAGGGTTTTTTTGTGGGGTTTTTTTTGTTTTTTTGTTTTAAATCAAAGACTAGAAGAACTTGTAATATGAAGCTAAGCTATAACTTTTTTGTTAAAAAAAACTCAAACCAAAACAAAAAGAAAACAAAACCCACACACACGCTCAAAAAACCCCTGAAAACAGTGGATGGGACTGTGAGGATTTTCAATGTATTGGCCTTCCCCTGAAAGCCCAGGGGCAGCATCCCAGGTAGCTGTGGAGGGGACCTGATGGGAAACACGTGGGGTGAAGCTTTTTGAATAACGATGCCATCTGCAGGAGTTTCCCAGCCATCAGCCCTCGTCCCACAAGAGCATTTGTACTTCCCAGCATTAATATTCATTAGGTGTAGCACCATATGTTGCACAGCAGGATGCACTGCCAGCAGACTGTTTGTCATAAAGCCAGATTTAATAAAGCATTGTAAAACAAACATTATGATGATAAATACAAAATGACAGGCTAATTAAGAGAATCTTAATTGCCATTTTTCCGTAATAACGTTTGTTTAGTGTGTATCTGTCCTGTGCTAGTACCTTCCTTGTACAGCTTTTCACTTGGTATTAGTTCCATAAGGAAATCTGTGCTCTGGATGTTTTAAGGCATTTAATGTACTGTTGTAAGAAATAAATTCAAGATTAATGAATTGTTGCTAGCCTAGAGATGTGCATAACCATTGACCTCCAATCTTGACGAGTGCAAAGAAATCCAGCCCTGAAATGTAGATTTCAGAGGGGTGAGAGTTTGTTGGGGACAACTTAATGCCCCCTCTCGAGGGAATAATTTGACAGTTGCATTTCTTTAGACAGGCACTGTGCAATCCTTCTACAGGAGCAGTGTTTTTCAGGGAACAGCTTAGATATCCATGGCAATTTTCACATTTCATTGTGCAGACTGAAAGGCCTCTTCTTTGCCTCCTTCACTTGAGTAGAATTTCATTATTGCTCAGTGCCCTACACTGGCGACTTCATGGGAGAGGAAGGGATTTAAAGAATGTGAAGCGATATTGTGAATTAATGCAGGGAAGAGACACCTATTTTTCTTCTTGCTATTACCTTTTTATCATAGCAGTTGCTGCCAGAGTGTCAGGAAATTAATGTATCCATCTCCAAACCTGTCAAGGTGGCGAGTTACAAAACTTTCAGCAATTCTTGCAAAAGAAAGATGGAGAAATAAAATCCTATACTGTTCATATCTTCATACCTGACTCTTTTATGTGAGAGAGATAAAAAAGTCATGACTCGAGAAGGCCACAGCAAAACTCATATGAGAGGTTTCCCCATCATAATTTGGGTTGTAATTGGATTTTAGTGTTCATCTTGATAAAGTTTCTCTTCCACAGGTGTCATTTTCCTCTGTAATGTAGATTTGGGGTTCTGCCTCTGTGTACTATTTTGTTGTGACCATAACTAAAATCAGGTACAAAACTGAAAGTCAGGGGTAGGGAAAACCCCAACTCTGAGTACACTGAATATTTTGAATTTTACCACCACATCTTTATTCCTGGGTCCCTTAAACCTGTCACACGTTTCATAAAACAAACTATCCTTAGGGACAAAAAGGACTAAAAAGGGTCCAAAAGTTTATAATTCATTAATTCATTTTAGAAATATTTTTTCTGCTATTGTACCTCAGATGGAATTCTTAACATACCTTGACTTGTATATTTTGAAATAGTAGTTTTTCAGAAACTGGATGTGCTTTCTTTTTTGTTTCGAGTGGTTTGGTGTTGCTATTAGCTGTGCTGTCAGCCTTTTTAAAATTTTTTTTAGATTTTATTTTACTTAATTTGTGATAAACTGTAACTGGAACAGAGAATAAGCTTGATAAGTCTTAACCTATGAGAAGTTCTGTTGTTGTTGTGTGGTGGTGTGGGTTGGTTTGTCTGTTGTGGATTTTTGTGGAGATTTTTCGACGTTTTGGTTGATATGGAGGTTTTCAATGTGAATAGGTAAAAAATATTTCTTTCCTTCTGTGAACACTTCCTGGACTGTAATTTACAGCCCTTCCCAGTCTCCCACCTGGATCATCTCCCAGCAGTACCTTATATAGTGCTTTACTCTTGGTTTTCTCACTGAGTACTGCTTCTCTCTGTCCCCTTGGGTTTTGACTACACTGCTCAGGTTTCCATGTTCTCTCCTTAGCACACATAAATTATCAGTGAGGGATTTTCTAGATTTATTCTGGGTTGGGGGGTTGGTGTGGAGTTAACTACTTTCACTCTAGGTTTTAACCTTATTAAAACTATTGCTCCTTCTCTGCTTCCTGTGCTATCTTCAGGTGGCTGTTGGGTGTTTGGACATTGCCTGTGATGATTAATTCACTTTACATCTTCCAGAGTATAAGGTGAGCAAAATGTCCACCTTGTGCAGTCTCAGTAGGTCTCATCACAAAGGAAGAAAAAGGCTCAAAAATTATATTAAAAATAAAATTAAAAAATAATAATTAAGAAATCCCACTGGATGTCAGATTTGTACTACTAGAAAAAAAAATGCACATGGTGTTTACTTGAAACACTTCTGCAAGAGGCACTGAATGGCAAAGAACAAAACCATGGTATTTAAATCATCCTGGGACTGCAGAGAGAAGTGGGATGGCCAGGACAAATTCATAACTAATGAGAGCTTTCCCTTTTTCCAAAGGAGAGCCAGGACAGTCATAGTCTGGAGCAGGGAAGATGAGGTAACTGCAGTGATGTGCTGAAGTGGAGCGATTTTTGGGAAACTCAGATGGAATCTCAAGGCACATAATGAGCCATCTGATCCTGCTCAGAAATTCTGAATGCTGTGTTTAAAACCCACATCTTCACCTGACAGCTGTAATGACTTTAAAATATTTGTGTTGCAATGCTTTTGGAAACATCTTTTATCCTTTATGACATGGAAATTTTCATGGCCAAGGGGCAAAAATGATCGATTCAGAGAGTCTGGTTTAGGAAAGTGGTTCAGCACCTTGGGAGTTGAGTGGTGAATAAATAGAGCAAGTTCCTCATGTGTTTTGTGCTACTCTAATTTATTCCAAGTAGCAACCATCCTTTTTTCCGTCCTCACACTTTCCTCTAGTGTTTGATCAAAAATGGAGAGGCAGATGCTGGATTTAAGGTGCTGTTCTGGCCCTTCTGACATCAGTGGGATTTTTTATTCAGAGAAGGGAGTGTGTATTCATCTATTGTGGGCTGGAAACTTGTTTGTGGTTGTGGCCCATTTGTGTTTTGTGTGTGTTTTTAGTAGTTTCATGTTGAGAAATCCCAGTGTGAGTTTCCCCTATACAAAAGATTCTGTCTGTGAGTTGTGACTTAGCAAAATCTTCTCAGTTCTTACCCTGTTCAGTAATGCCATGTTAAGAAGAGACGTGTGGTATATGCTGAGAACGGATTCCTGAGAGCTTTTAGACAATATTTTCAGTACATCAGTGTTTCTTGTTTGTTTTGACACCTTTGTCATCCTAATCTCTTGAATAAGTAACAGCAATTACAGCTGATTTTTTCATGCTTAACTCACCAAGGCTTTCAAAACAGTGATGACAAAAGAAAAAAAAAAGATTTTTGCCTTTCCATACTAGGCAGGTAAAGTTGTGCTCCATTGCTGAATGTGTCTTTGGCAAAAAGATTTGTGACTTTTCAATGAGTGGCTGAGGATAATTAAAAGATTAACAGCTGGGTACATGCAAGCATATAGGGCCTGGACAATAAATAGCATTAAAGAAATGAGGGAGGACCATTGCAGCAGTGATCCTGATCTTTGATTTGTGGCCTCAAAGTTTAAGAGATGTGATAAAAAAACAACCAAACAAAAAACCCAAAACAAACAAACAAAAACCACAAAAAACCCCACCAAAAAAACCCAAAAAACCACAAAACCCCCCCCCAAAAACCCCCAAAAACCCCACAAGCCCAAACAAATAAAAGCCTAGATAAAGATCAGAGCTGAAATGAAGTGCTGTGCATGTCTTTCAATAAGAGTTAACTTTATTTTCTTCATCATACTAATGTGTTTTGTCATCTGGGTAGCTCTGAAGATCACAGCAATGTCACCTCTGCTCCTCCTCACTGCTGCCATGTCTGTGACATCCAGGCCTCACTTCCAGAGGATGTGGAAGTTTTCATTTGTTAAAAGGCATCCAGGAAAATTGATACAAACTGCAATTTATTAAGTCAGGCTCAGTCAGTCTGATTTACAAACAGATGGACACTACAGGAATTATTTGGGAGACAGGAGCAGTGCTGGACCCTTGTTTTGACTTGGTGCTGCTGCTCTGACACTGATTAATGGAATTGGAGAGCTCTTGGATGGCCATGACTGCCTGAGCTGGTGGTTCCAAAGCTCCTTTGCCTCCCAGCTGGATTTGTGGAATGGGGGGAGAGGGGTCCTTGCTGCCCAGCCCCTCAGGGATCACCAGGGAGTGATGCCCTGACCACTGGACGGGTCTTGTTGGTCACAGGGAGCCCCTTCCACCTTTCACTGCCAGCTTTTGGTTCAGCACAGCTTCCAAAACAGCTGGCAGCACAAGCAGGCACTGAACTGCACTGCAGCCTGCTATTTCCAAGGGCTCAAAATATAAATCACCTTTGCCAAATGAGATCGAAGTGAAACATGATGGAATGGAGCAGGTATCTGAAAAGATTTTGTAAAGATCTTGGGGTTATTTATTTTCAAGCCAGATGAGGAGATTGAGAGTAAAGCATCCAGCTGGGAAGGCTAGGAGAATAAAGCATCCAGAAGTCAGACTTAGATCTGACTTAGGTCTGTCTTAGATGTTCATAAACATCTTCTGCTGTTACGAATTTAATCTAACAAAATTATCTTGAATATTAGTGAGGGATTTGCCCTCAGAAAAGAGAAATAGTGCTGTAAGAAAGCCTTTCTGAGCTACACTAAACACTTCTTACCCCCAGAAAGAAATGCATCAGTTTGTGACTAGGTTCTTAAATTATTTAGGAAGAGTCATGGGGATTTGGATTAAGGTTTATAGACAATGACATTCTGTGATAAGTTTCACTCTGGGAGTGACACATTAAAAACAAGCACTGTGTCGTGTGATTGTAGGACATGAAGATGTGTGCTAGAAAACGAAGGCAAAGCAGAATGATAAAAATCATGATCAACTTTAGGAAATAACTGTGAGCTTCAGTGTCTACATGCAAGAAATGAGGTTAGGAAGGAACTGGGAGGAGAGGCATAAAATGGTTAGATGCAGTTTATAAGTTAATGTTAAATGAAAAGATTTAGGACCTGAGATGGTACCAGTGAGATCCAGACTATCCTGTTTCCTCACTCTCAAATGAATTAGATTTTATACACATAGTGGGCGCTTGCTTTATTTTGAATTTTGTCTCACCTGGTGACTTTCTGCAGCAAGAAAACAGCAAATCTGTATTCTAAGCAGATCAGTAAACAATGAATTCATTATAACAAAAACCTCAGCTTAGAATAAAATAGCCTAAATCCTAAATGGGCATTGTTTTAAATTTATCTGTTATTACTTATGCTCTCAGCATCCTCTTGTGCATTTGTTGGAGAATGTCTGGCTAGGTGTTTTCACATCTGTCAGCAGAGCCAGCCCCTAAATGTGGAGTGTAGCACTTGGGAACACTTTGCAATGATCCCCAGAGGACCTTTGGCCTGTAAAAAGCAAAGAAAGGATTAGATGGACCCACAAATGCATTACTTTATTTTCTTCTGCAGGAGGAACAGCGTTGCTCCAGCTTGGTCCCACATGTTCCATCACTTTGGACAATGATCTGGCCAGACCGTAACTACTGCTGTGTTTGAGAGGTAAAAGTGTTATATTGAGAAATCCTCAAGGCAAAGGCAGAACTTGAAGGATATATTGTGAATTACTTTAGTAAATATTTTTCTTCTGTTGAAATAAATGAAAAAAAAAAAAAAAGAAAAACAAAACAAAACAAAAAAGCCAAAACAAACCAACCAAACAAACAAACAAACAAAACCAAAAAACAAAACCAACACCCAACCAACCAACAGAAAAAATCCTTTAATAAGTGACTTGGAAGAAAATTCAAAAAAATTCACTGCAGAAAGGAGAGGCACATTAGTGTGGGTGGTGCTGCAAGGGATAGAGAGAGAGATTTAGCAAAACTGGGCAGGCAAGGAGACCTCTGGAAACCAACACCCCAACATAATCACTGCATGATTTCATTTGTGGGAACTTTTAGGAGTTATTTCTAATAATTTTGTCATTACCTATGTGTGGTGTGGTTCTGTGTGAGAGAAGAGTTCCTTACAGTGGCACAGTTTTCACTGTGGAAAAACTATGAAGCAGCTTAGATCAGATTCAGATCCTCTGTAGGTAATTAAGCCTTTCTGAATTGAAAGATAAGAAATGAAAATGAAGAAGTCTTTGGGCTGCACTTTTAGTTGGAGATTGCTTCTCCTTTTTGTTTCCCCACTCTGGATATCTTCAGAGGCTTCCAATTAAAAGTTCAGTGTTCTGCCCAGACAATTGTTTCTTAAACAAGTTATTGATGATGCTTTGTTTTGAAAACTGCTGGAACTGTGATGCACATGTGTGATTTTAAGCAGCGAGATAGGAAAAGTTAGCAAATATGAACTCAGTGTGAAGGCAGTAACTGGGGAGAGCTTTTGACTTGCTGACCTATAATATTTGTTCTTTATTTATTCATTCATATAAATATTTTGTTTACTGTCTACTTTGAAAACACTGAGTCGATCTGAAAAAAAAGTTGAAATATTTTTAAGCCTGTGTACCTCTCCATAATCAAAAGAAAAAAGCTTTGGGGTTTGTTTTTAATGGGTGGAGTGAGGAATCTTCAGAAACTCCCCCACGTTTACATGCTGAGTCTGAGTCCCTGCTGGAGACCTGAGCATTAAGGACACTTGGTCACATGAAAAGGGGACACACTCAGCTGGCTGATGGCTTTTCTGTAAACTCTGGCCTAGTAGCTCTCATTTGTTAATTGATTAGGAATTCTTCATCCTTTCCTTGCTACTAAAGCCAGTTGTGTCTTTTTATGAAGGCATGAGAGCCTTTTTGACTAAAAAGAGAGAACTCTGAACTTGCCTTTCTTTAATTTTTTTTTGTTTGGTTGGGGTTTTTCATTGAGTGTTTTGTGTGAGTTTAAGATTTGTTTGGTTGTTGGGTTTTTTCCCTTTCTTTCCTGTATATTACTGAAAAACGACACAATTTAAAAGCACCCCTGGTAATTATAAATTTCAGCCTTTCCCTTCCTGTGGCAGACAAGAATGAAATACAATTCCACAGGTAGCAGAACATGCCAGTAACTTGTCAGTGCACAACACTTAAAGAGCTTTCATTGCATATCCATCTTCAAAGTGCCTTGTAAACAGTGACAGTCAGAGGGGTTGAATGAATTCATCACTTCTGGGAAGCATTGGCTTGATTAGATAATTATCCAGTTTCTTTTGTGCTATGGGGCATTTCACCTTTAGTTTTTAGCTGTTGACTTCTGGAGAGAAGTATAAATTGCTGGACTGCAACTTTTCCCACATATTTTCATTGTGGTCCCTGATAAATATCCTGAACCTCCTTAATTCCCTGTCTGGCCTCAGGTATGCTCCTTTTCCATGAAAATATTCAAAGGTAGCATTTTTTCTTTGTGAAAAGGAAAGGGAGAGGAGCAGCATGAGCAGCAGTGGTGCAGCATCACCCTTCCTGCCAGGTTTGTCCTGCACCAGTGCAGCCTGGGCACAGAGTCTGTCCCTTGTTCCCAAGGTGTCTCTGCACCACTTGAATCTGAGATTTATTGCTGGGAGGGTGGGCTCTGCTCCAGGGACTCAGCTTGGAGAGCTGCTTATCCAGGAATACAGGTCTGTGCCTGGGGAGCAGTGGAGGGAGCCGGGTTGTTTTCCCAAGACTGCCCCTTTTGACCACAGAGCCAGGCCCAAGGGGGATTTGTTGCTCTCATATCTTGTGCTAAGACTCTGGAAAGGTTGCCAGAAAAAAAAAAAGAGGAAAAAAAAAAAAAAGAAAAAAAAATAGGGTTTTTTATATCTATATATATATTTTTTAGGTTTTTTTTTCCTGTGAGAGCTGCCTGGAAACATTGCTTTTTATTTCTGCTCTGAACCACTCTAGGCAAAGCAAATCACTTGTATTATTGTGGGAGGAAGAGACTTCTGCTGCTCAAAGCCTTCATGCTCCTGGCCTTATCCCTTGGCTGATTTTCCCAGGAAAGGAGCCAGGGAGTGTAATCCCACATCTGCAGTGGGGACAGTGGCTTGAAACCCCTTCACCAGTGATGCTGCTGCCACAGAGGGTAGAGCCCTACACAGAGAGTGGTTTCCAGAAAATATTGGGCTTTGAGGGGTGGGAAAAGAGGGGTTGAAGGAAATGGGAACTTCTCAGGGCAGGGATCTGTTGTCTGGGAGGCCTTTTGAGGAGTTTAGGAGATGAGTACTGGAAATGTGGGCTGTAGGATTTGGGAGAAAATGCTGCCCTGTCCTTGCCTTCCTGGAGGCTGCCACACCATCTCTTGCCATCCCTGTGGGCTCTGTTTTCCAGCAGTAGAAATTAAAATTCCTCTAAGTTTATTCTTTGGGAGTGCTTTGCCATCAAAAGGTTTCCTCTAAAACTCTCCCAGTTGCAGACTGAGACTTGTCCATCCCTCCTCCAGCCTGCAGTGAGTTTGGCAAATGAACTCTGTGCCTCCAGTTTCCAGTAAAACCTGATGTGGCAATAAATAATGATCTGTCCCTGAAGCCAATTAAAATAAATACATCCTAAAATGTCTAATTAAAAATCAATCCAACAGCTCATACCTGCACTTATTTCTTTCCAATAGATCCAGATTTAATCTCTAGAGCATAAATAATATTCCCTCAGATGATATTTAGAGTAGGGCATTGAGTATCTTTTCTATGAACTATGTTTCAAATATCAATGCCCAGCCCCTATATCCAAAAATTGTGTGGTTGTATCATCAGCAAAGGTAGCAGCAAGCAAAGTTTACATATTTAAGGAAGTGAGTTTAAGGTTTTTTCCTCTAAATGTAATTCACATTGAACAATATTACTAAAACTATATAACTCCTCACAGAGGAGCATGTTTGCAGCATTTGGCTTTCGGGGAGGTTCCCAAGCACTTTCACATGGAGTCAGCATCTCACCCTCTGCTGTTACAGATGGAAAAGCTGGGAGCCAGAATGGGAAGTGGCTGGCCTAAGGTTTCTCCAAAACTCTTGGAAAGTCCCCCAGTTCCCTTCCAGCCCATTAATTTCAGGCAGCAGCCAGGCCCTGCCTCCTTATATTTGTGTTGCAGCAGCCCTTAGCAACCTCAGTGCAGTAGGGGCTGTGGTGCTGCCCCAGCCAGCAGCGCCCATCCCTGTCCGTGTGCCTTGCACCCCAAAAAGCTGCAGCCAGGAGCCAGGAGAGCATGGAGAGGTGTGGAAGTGACATGTCTAAAACCAGACCTCAGGGAAGCAAAAGCATCAACAGGAAGTGCTTGAATTTCAGCCACTGGACGATGATTTCTGCTTTGGTGATAGAACATCCCTCAGCTCCTGGGGCAGCCTGCAGCTCTCAGGGGGAGGCAGGACAGGCCATCAGTCAAACTCAGAGTGTGCTGCTGGCAAGAGGAGGTTTGTTCTGGTCCTGAATTGCCTCAGGAACTGGGTGTCATGTTCCAGTTTATCACAGCACACTGGGGTATTTTGCTTTCTTTCAGTGGTCCATATATATCCTATGTGCTAAGCTGAGAACTTTTCCTTGGAACAAATGCAGTGAAGGTTCAGCAACACAACACTCACCAAACATTGTCTGTAAAAGAGAAACTCCCTAATTTTTTCCATCTCACCATTTCTAGCAGCTGTTTTATTTTCTTTCTACTGTCACAAAACAGTAACTTATTTACCCTTGAAATATATATCAGCTTGGGTGTTACAATCCTTTCCTTGCAATTTTTGAACAGTAACTGATCCAATTTGATAAAAATTCTCCATGTTCTAATCAGTCAGAAATAGCCCTCTCATCAGATGTGTATTTTTGGATAGCTCTAATCATGACTGAATTGGTCAGATGCCTAACTGTTAATTTAAATAGAACCATTTCACCATCCAGAGTGCAGTAAGTCACTAAAAGGAAAAAAAGAGAATCTGTCTTGAGTGCTTTGCAGTAAAAATAAAAAATTGATAAATTTAAGAGCCTTCCATTCCCTCATGGAGTCAGACAGCAAAATCCTCTGCCACAGCATTTGATAAGTTCTTCTTCGTTATTTGTAAAAATTTTCTTAAAATCAGCTGTAGTTGTGTTCCCCCCTTGAACTGGTGACCATCACTCGGGCTTAGCAAGAAAACAGAGGTGTTGGATGGGTTTTGTGTGTCTGTGACGTGGATCTTTGCAGTGGAAATAAAATAATGACAACTCTGCTCAGACATGATGGCACCACTTGCTGGAAGTCACTGCTTTACTGCTTTGTCAGGTTGCCTTAAGACAGCAAGGAGGGTTGGCCAGGAGCAGAATGGTTTTTTCAGGTTAGGTTCAAGCTGGACATTCCCTCTCTGGCAAGGTGCAATCACCACGCTGGTGCCTGTCTGTACCAACAAGAAGATTTCTTAGATTTCTCCCTAAATAATGAGAGAGAGGCCTCAAACCACCTCAGATTTTTTCAGCTTGTTTGACTTTGTCCATCCTATTTTTTAAATGACCACTCAATCTTAGCATCCAACTTTTTTTGTTCATGTTCTAACAACTTGAAGAGGGCCACACCAACCGCTGGGCATCAGTCAGGCAACAGGAGTTGTCAGGAGGAAGGAAAAAAGGTTTTTTCCAGTTCTGAGACTGAGGACAGCCTGTCCTTTATAGATCCCCCTCTCCCCTACCTGCACTCCCCCCCAGCACTCAATTACCCATTAAGGTTTTTAAGAGAAACAGAATGGCAATTAAGCCCAGTACAGCAGTGAGAAGGAGGTGGAAGACGTGGACTTGCTGAGAAATCTATGCATAAATGAATTAACTGCACAAATAATTCCAGCTAATTAGAGGTGTGCATTCCCCAAATAACTTGATTCTCTCATTTACTTAATTGAGTTGATGGTTGCTCTGGGATAGAACAGTGAACTGTTCAGTGGCTATTACAGTAAATATCACTTTGACTAAATCTGTTCAAACAGTCCAGACTTTTTCTGTTAACTTGGAATTTGCCACAGAATAAAAAAAACTATTGCTTTGAGATTTTGGTTTTTTTTTTTTGTCGTTGTTGGTTGTATGTTTTGTTGTTGGTGGTGGTTTGTTTTTTTTTGTTGTTGTTGTTGTTTTGGGTTTTTTTGGTTTTTTTTTTTTTTCCCCTTCAAGTTACATCTTTGTGTTCAGTATTTTAGGAGATGAAGGTAAGGTAAATTCCATTCACAATACCCAAGTTTAGCTGAAAAGTAGGGGCTATAAATGAGGATTGTTGATCAGAGAAGTAGGGTCTTTGTTTGACACTTCAGGGAAATGCTCACAGGACTGACAACTTTCCAAATGATGACACAGCTAAAACTGCCATGCTTGGATAACAAATTCAGGTATTGCCTGTGGTCTAAGCAAGCTTCTTGTGGGTTTACACAATATAGAATCTTTCCCTAGATGATAAAAATGGAAGAGAACCAGTAAGCTTTGCTGGTGGGATGATTTCTCCCTAAATGACAAGAGAGAGGCTTCAAACAGCCCCAGATTTTTCAGCTTCTTTGACCTTGCCCCTCCTCTTTTTTAAATGACCACTCAATCTCAGTGTCCAACTTTTTGTTCCATGTTCTAACAGCTTGAAGAAGGCATCACCAACCCCTGGGCATCAGTACAGCATCTTTCTTTTCTCGTTGTTTCTTTGCTTTGCTTTCTTAATTACATTAAAGAATATGCATAAAAATACTGCTGATATTGAAACCATCCCTTTTCAAGAAGAATAGATTTCAATTCTGGCTTTGTATTAGGACCAAGGGAGAGGAAACTTGACCAAGATTTTTGTTCTTTAGTGTAATGCTTCCTGGTCAAGGATCTCCATTTTAGCACTCAAGGATTAGGGATGTTAATGAAGGAGAGGGGAAAAAGGGAGAGAAATTAAAATATGAGTAGCAAACATGAAAGAAACAGACAGTAGGCACCTTCTTCTTTAGGAGAAATAAAGTTGGAAACATGATCCTGATCTCTCTTCTCTTGGAATTGTTAAATGTACTGGTCTTTTGCTAAGGAAATAATTTAAGTACAAGGTAATGGCCACAGTGCTGTTTGTCCTTAGCTTGTACCTGCTAACAAACAGGGAAATCCATCTGTTGTGGAGTCACTTTCCTAATGGACCTTCCAAGACGTGTTCCACATGTCAGTGTTCACAGAGAAAATAAGGAGACTGCCAGGCCACCCAAGCCCTTTGCAAATGGAAGGTTTGTTCAAGGAAACCTTGAAAAGGTCCAACACAACTTCTCTCTTCTGTGTTATTACTTCACTGGCAAAATCTTTCCTCTGTTATTTTGATTTTCACCCTCTCCCAGCAATGCATCCTCATGGAAATTCCATTTCTGCTCAGTCCTGCACTTCTTTTCCTTCCCCTTGTTGTTCTTCTGCTGTTTATTTTTCTTTTCACTATTGTGTCTCCTACTGGCACCAGCAATGTAGATCAGTGGGTGGGTTTGAGGCAAGGCCATTTTGTATTCTCTTGGACATGGGAACATTTCTCTTCAAGCAAAAAAGCAGTGTTGCTAATTTGGTACATTGCTGAGACTTTAGTTAGTTTCTAGATTTTTTTTTTTTGGTTGTTTTTTAATTGGATTTGAGCTTCAGCAGATGTTGGAAAGCAAATAAACCATATGCAGTGGTTATTAGACATTACTCATGGTGTAATCCCTTCATCCAAATACAAAAGTTAAACATATGAAACCATATCCTCAGATAACTGCAGAAGTTCAGCTCATAGGCAGAAAGCCACCACCAAGTAATTCCCTTCATTATTTGGTGCAGCACATCCTCTCTGAAGGAAGGTGGGCAGACAGGGGGAAGATGGATTCATGGCTGTGCTTTAAAATAAATGTCAGCTAACCACAAAGGGTCAAATTCACTGCTGATGTAACATTGCTGGCTTCAGTGGATTTACACTGGGGACTAATGTAGTCCTTTCTCTAATATATATATGTTCAGGGGGGAGGAAGATGGTTTTTATATAGATTCAGCACAAGATCTGCTGGCATATAAACAACCCAAACAGAATTGTTCCCCTCTCAAACATCTGTTAGCATGAATGTCCAAATCCTGCGTATCTGCCACAGGTTGTTATAATCGAGCTGCATTACATTAACAAAAATACAATAACCATTTGGTCTCTACTTTAAACAAGAGCTTATAAAAATGGCTTTCAGGTGGAGGGAGTGGTGATTTGGCAGGGTTCTCTTGGCAGGCCTGTGGATTGCACATGAGGGAAAGTTGTTTAGTGGTAGAGCAGACAAATTGCTTAACAATTAATAAAAATAATGCCTTGTGTTTCTGCATGACAAGGTGCAGTGTAGGAATTCTCCTCTCCCCAGCTGCTCCCCACTAATAGAACAGCTCTGTAGGTTTTTAAATTGCTCTGTAGGTTTTTAAACTGCACACAATGAAGTGGAACAGTGCTTTAGAATGGGGTAACACTGCTTTGCACAAGTAAAACTGGAGGTACGTGGGTTGCAAATCTAATTTGTCCAGACTGCCCTGATTTTAAAGGTCTTTGCAGCCCCACATCAGTCACCACTGTTGCTTTTGGGTTTCTTCTGTTTTATTTAAGTTTCTAAGAGTTTTCTCCTATATTAACCAATACAGTAGAGTGTGTAGAAAATTATTACAAAAATCAGCCACATGCTTTTAGGAATTGTATGGGTATGTTTTCATCAGAATAGAGTAAATTTAATATATTAAATCTTATTTTACAAGATAATTCCACAAGCCAAAGTGTGATGCAAAGTGATAAAAGGGTCAAAAATATCTTCTTAAAATCAGAGGTATATTTGAATATGTTCTTTTTGTTCTGAACATATTCTGAGGCTTCTTGTGGAAGAGACAAACTTTGT
Source organism: Cisticola juncidis (assembly GCA_013400215.1). Lineage (NCBI taxonomy): Eukaryota > Metazoa > Chordata > Aves > Passeriformes > Cisticolidae > Cisticola > Cisticola juncidis. The sequence goes on along the minus strand of VXBR01002557.1, from coordinate 176,688 downwards.
CAGCCAGGCTGCAAATCAGATAGGGAAAATTTTGCCTTGTTTTCTGTAAAGCAGAGTTTGGCTTTATTTGCTGAAAGTTCCATGGCCAGATCTCTTTCTGGAGAATGGCACATCAGCTGCTCTGGGGCTGTTTGCTCTCCATGCTCTTGGCTCCACTGGGCCTCTGCCATGTCCTCTCTGAAGTACAACCAACCAGTTTTATTCTCTAGTTTTATTCTCTTACCAAGAACACTTCCTATGTTGTACTGAGTTCTGAATGCTTTCCTTCCTGAATTTTCTCTTTTTTTTTGCACCCCACTTTGAAAGTAGCAATTGTTTTCCTTGGGAGAAAATAGAAATTTCTTGGGATTGCTGTGCTGTTGGCAGATGTCAACATTTTAGAAAAGAAATCCAGGCTTCTGGATGTCATTTTCCTTTTCAGTAGTGTGTGTGTGATTCTCATAGCATGGAAGTTTTATCAGTGGTAATTAGAAGCAAGATACTGTGTGAGGATTTCCTCTTTTTGGTAGATGTAATTGAATATTTGTACAACACTCTCAGCTGTTTCCCAGAATTAATCCCCTGTCTTTCATATTTAAGATTATCTTGTTCAAACAACAGCTTTTAACTTTAAACACATAGATTTGGGGCAATAACTGTTATTTTGCTCAGAGTGCAAATCAGTTCAGACTAAAGCTCTACAAACCTGCTGGAAATCTGAGATTGGACTCAGCATAGAACAGAAGCTGATGGGACATTTGGTTCGGGCAAGGATTTTGTCTTTTGTAGCACTTGAAATCAATAGGACTGGGATAAATTCTCCTGTTGCTGCATAAAGATAAAATGATTACTTTTGATTCTGCTTTTCTCATATACTCACTGGTTGTCTTGATTAAAATTATTGCCTTGAGTTTGATAAATTAAATTACTTTACAAGACGCCTTATTTGTACCTACATCAGCAAAGACTGAATACTTTAATTTGGAGTTTATAGAACCTCCTAACTGCAGCATTTTTTTCTGGTTGTAGAGAAAACATGGTCAGGTAGATCCTGAATGATGATCTAGTAAAGCTGACATGAAGTATTGCTGAAAAGCTTTGAAGGAAAATAAACAATAAAAATAACTTTTAGAATGTGGATTAAAGTAGGAATTAATATGTCTCCAATTAGTTAAGAGATTTGTATCCAGAAAGGATGAATTACATCCTGTTAAAGTGATTTTTTAAAATATATATATGTTGGTTTTGGAGAACTTTTTATGTTTTAAAGCAACACTAATAAACACAAATGTTTGCTAGTAAACATACAATAGTCAGAAGTTGTCAATGTGGTCTTGATTTCCTGCTGCTGGGTTCAGCATGGTGTGCTCAGGTGATGTGTTAAAGAAATCTGTGTGGTTTGACTTTTTTTTTTTTTTTTTTTTTTAATTAAATTATTTTTTTTTTCTTCTCAAATAATTCCTTATTAAGACTGTTGTAAATGAAAACATTTAGGAGTCTACTAATCACCAATAGCAGGTAATATATTTCTCAATTAATCAAGTAAAACCTGTTAAATGCAGTTTAAGGACCATTTTATGGGGATTCTCAGTGACACCTTTGCAAATGTACTTGAGCAAGCTTAATTTGAGACCTGGCCAGGGCTCTTGGGCAAACAAAGCTTTACTCCTCCACTAATAATAAATTGCATTGAGGGCTGTGCAGCATTCAGAAGCAGTGAACCTGTAAAACTATTAAATTTTCTGTGTCCTGCAGCATAGAATATCCATGCCTTCAGTGGTTTCCTAACTTTTCATAGGGAAATGCAAAAAGGTTGAGCAGAGGGGCACTACTACAAATCCCCATTCCTAAATATCTGTAGAGATTCTCAGATCAAAAGGGGGATACAATTTATTTTAGCTGATTTTTCTTTAATGCAATCCTTAAACCAAAATAGTTATGTTGTTGAGCATAGCAGAGACTTAAATAAAGTCCATCTTTCACAAGGAAGAAATTATCCCAGTCTGTGGCCCAGAGGAATTCCAATAAGATGCTCTCTGTGCAGTCTTTTTTGGGGGCTATAAATCCTCAGAGGTATTTTTAAGGGTGTATTAGCTGTGCCTTATGGAGGAGACCTGGGTGTCATTTGCCTAGCAGCTTTCATTACAGGTGCCTTTGGAAGGTTGATGGCTGGAGATAGAATCAAAAATAGAGGTGAAAAGGAGTTATTAGTTGTCAGAGACCCTCATCTTCCCTGCTGCTCTGCAGGGCTCTGTGAAATGGCCCAGATTACAGATCGATAACAGAGTGCTTGCACTCAGCTAAAACCAAAACCTCATAAACTTGAAAACACAGAATCAGTGCTCGGCTGGGAGCTTGCTGAGAGCTGAGCTTTACTGCTCTGCTCATCCAGCTGAGATCCAGGGAATATTTATCTCCTCAGTGGCATCAGTGGAGGCTGAGCTGGCTGCCCTGGCAGTCCTGCCATCCTTCTGCAGTGACATCAGTCAAAATGCTCCAGGGGACTCTGCAAATGCACTGGAGCTGCTGAAGGACTGAATGGTGTCTTCCAAGGGAATAACAGCACCTGAGAAAATGTGCTTCTCTATAGTGCCTTCCTTACCTTTTGGAACTTTGCAGAGGACACATTTTCTTGTTGGTGAGATTAGCACTGTGTCTGGACAACAGTGAACATCTTTTTTTTATATTCTGCTTTTACTCGAGTGGCTGTGAGTGTGGCAGAGGATTCAGGTTCTGATCCACAGCTCCAGGGCTAGGGTCTGAGGAGTTCATGTGTGATAGTTCTTCTACAGATGCTGTGTTATTCTCCTTATTGTTCTCCCTTTGAGCTGTTTAGGAAATCTGCACCCATGAGACAGCACAAGCCAGGAACTGGAGCTCTCCATCGGTCTGTGCCCCCGCCAGCCTGGATGGACAGAGTGGGGTGATGGGGATGGGATCCAGAAAGAGCTCCTGCTGCAGTAAATTGAGACTTGCAGGTGTCTCAGAGGCCCAAAATGCTCCATCACACAGAAATCCTGTCTTGTACAACATTTCTGTAATATTTATACTTTCTATCATAGTTTTACATGCTACTATGGCCGCTATACTTTCTCCGTATTTATTAGGCTTGCCTGGATATTACTATATAAATAATACCTTTTCTTAGCCCTTTTCAAATGCTCCCTTTTTCCTGTCTTTGACTGTCCCTGTAGGTGTATTAACACAGAATTTGTACCTTGATACTTTCTCGCTGCAAGGTGTGTGAAAATCTCACGAGATAGCTGATGGTCTCTTTTGCATTGCTAAGGGGTGACAGCAGGATTTCAGGATCATAGGGGAACAGGCAAGAGTCCACTGTAACATTTCTAATGCTCTCTTAAAAGCTCTGTGAAGCTTGGAAAAGTCATGGAAGAAGCACCTGTGGGACAAACATGAATTTTCATGGGGTCAGAGGGAAACTGGGTTTGCAAGGGAGCTCGAGAAGCCTCTAATCCAACCTCCTGCTCAGAGCAGGGTCAGCCAGGGGCTCAGGGCTTGATCCAGCCAGGATCTTGAAATAAATCAAGGCTGGAGTTCCTGCCCTGGGCAGGAACTGCTCCACTGCCTCACTGATCTCATGGGGGGAAAGTTTTTCTGTGTTTCCAGTGTGAATTGCTTGTTTCAGCCTCTGCCCACTGCCTGCCATCCTCCTGCTGGGCACCCCTGGGAAGGGCCTGCCTCTGTCTTGGGGTGACCTCCCTGTGGGCAGTGGGGGCAGCTGCTGGGTCACCTCAAAGCCACCCATTCCTCAGCCTGAACAAGCCTCAGCCTGTGGGTTTATCTTCTTTTCTTCTGTTAGAGCCTGGACTAAATTCTTGGGAGATGCAGTTTCATGTTTGGTCTCAGATGTTTATTAGTTGTTATCTATAGCACAGTCTCAAGAGTTGTGAGTTCTAGCTAACAAGGTAGAAAATGGCTCTGTCTAACTCTTTCCAAGGTCTCTTTAAGCATAAATTATCCAATTATTAAATGACACCCAAATTATTTTTACTTTTAACCCAATAACCAAACATCCGTAGCCCCCAATGATGATTTTCTTACCCAGGTACAATACACCCCCCAGACCCATGAAGGAGAAGGTGAAAGAAGAACTGGCCTACACCCTAAAGCCTCCATCTTGCCTTATCTATATTCCTATATTCTAAACCCTTAGAATCTAAGTTTTCCACCCTGTGGAAAACTTGCTGCTGCTCTTGGCTCTTTCCTGTTTCATGCCTTTCCTTTCGAATTTCAATACTCCTAGAGTAGAAGGGAGTCCCTTGTCTTCATTCTTTGAAAGTTTTTCACCTCTTCTAAGGTTCATTTCTACTCACAACAGACTAAAAACTGGGAGTTGTTCACTTTCACCAGATAATCCCAAAATCACAGAGTGTTTTAGAGCACCACAGAGCATTTGCAGCACATCTCCAGATAGAAGCTGGATAAAGCTAAAGAATGAAGGAAAAAATAAGACTGAATGTCAAAGCCCAATAAAATTCTGAACGTAAGATTCAGGACAAGCTTTTACTGGTAAAAAAGACTTATTCTGTCAAAATAAGAATTCTTAGATAAAGCCCTATATTATTTTTTAAAAATACATGCATTAGTTCTGCTCTGAAAAAGATTGCTAGATGGAAGTCCTATCAGAGAGGAACTTCTTCCAGCCTTGATGTTTTTAAGAGTTGAAATTTTGGTTTTGGGCAGAGGAATAGGCCACCAGCATCATACTCACTGTTAGACTAAAAATTAGGCAGCCATGAACCCATAAAAATAGATGAGTCTTCATCAGTCATCTCAGCTATTTTGATTCATTTTGCTGCAGATTCAAGTTTTCAGGGGATCTTTGCAGTGTGAACACGAAGTGGGTGAGGTTTGTTTATGAAGGGATGAGGTGCTAATCCTTCTGCCCTGATAACAGCCATGTGTTTAGGGCCATGGAATACCTTGGCATTACTTTTTTATGTGCAGAGGATTTCTGAAAATGGAAGTACCTGGAAATAGTTATCATATTTCAGGTCTCCCAAGCGGGAGTTAAAGCTGCAGGTGATGTTTCGAGAGCGATGAATTAGAGAGCTCCGTTTAATTCATTTTAAGGTCGTGATGAACTTGTAGCATTTGGTAAGAAGGCTTGAGCCAGCCAGAAAAAGATTGAATTACTTGTCTCATGGGAGGCTTTTCTCTTCTGCTGGAGATTTCAGACACTTGGGGGTCAATGTAGAACAGCTTGGACAGTGTCCTCCTGGCTGAGCCCCAAACCATCAAACCCTTCTCACTGCCTTTCTTTGCCAGCACTTGCTTCACCTTCACCAGTCCCAAGACATGCAAAACCAAATAAAAGAGAGAAAAAAGAGTCCAGATGGGAAAGGGTGACCAGATGTTTTGGTGAGGTTGGGATGATCCATTACAAAGGAATTCTGTTTTGTTGCCACTAACATCAAGGCTGTTCTTGTGCATTGAAATACAGAGCTTTCATTATCCCAGGCCTTTGTTCTTCCCTTCCAGACTGATATTTCTGCATCTGCACTCTACTCGCCTTTGCATCGTGGGTATAATGGAAAAGAAATGGCTTTTCCACCTGCCTGTAGCAATCATTTCTAGGAAACACTTTCCCAAGGAGCAGCAAGCCTTGCAAGTTCCTAACAGTGTTCCTTGGAAAGGATTTAGCCACCGTAGGGCTGCTCCCAAATGGAATAAATTGCAATTCTTACAGAACTCCTGACCTCAACATGCATGTTCACACATTCTCAGCAAATATTAGTGTGAGTTACAGCTCCCTTCTAAGCAAATGAAACCTGTAAATAAGCTGGAGAATCCATAACCCTTGGACATCAGTGGTTTCAACTCAGTTAATGCGAGGTGTGGCTCTGGTGTTTATCGAGAACAAGAGTCTCAGACTATGAAAATATGTAGACATAAAGAATCTGCTGGGGGAAAGAAAGAATTTCCTTAAGTGTCCTAACTTTCAATATCACTTTTGTTAATCAATGATAATTCAGCCTGACCCAAAAAGAAAACCTTGTAATTCGTAAAGTCTTTTATTCTGAACTGTCAGACCCTCAAAATGTGAAGTTAAGAATGTACCACATAATTCAAGAACAACAGGCAGGCTGTATTTGCATCTAGAATACCCAAATTTGCCTGAAGAGCAAACTTGACACAAACAAGGCTTCAGTTAATTCATAATTAATGAATAAATAATTAAAGGTAAAGATACTAATTTGTAAAATAAAATAAATTAGCTTCCCTGGGACTACTTTCTGATTCCACTGATCTGTTGAGGAGCCTTTCTTGAGCTGTAGTGGTTGTACACATTTAAGAGCAGTGTGAGGAAAAAACAGGTCCTTGAAACAGATGAGTGACTGAAATGGTGGCTTGACACTCTGAGCTTCACTCTGTTCTTCCACACAGGTTAAAGAAACCTGTGTGTTGTTTGTTTTCTTTTTTTTTCCTCTCTGAATGCTTGTGTAAATTCACCAAATTGGGGTTTTGGTTACATTTTCAATCTCGCCCATAATGTTAAGCAACTTTAATTATTTTAACAAAAGCTTTGCCTATCTGTCATCAGAACCTTATTATTTCCACGAGGTTTTGACTACTTCCATAAATAACTGCATATTCTAATACCTGCCCTGCTGGCAGAGCAATATGCAGGGCTGCAAGCTCAGATCACCAGGACTTCAGAGTACTGAGTGTGTTCCAAGTCTGAGATTTACAGGATTGGGAGTTTTAAAAGGTTCATGCTCACAGGAAAAATGCTGTTCTCATGATTGAAACTTGCTGTGAATTTCCAGAAAAAGTGCGAGTTGAGTGTGTTTTATTGACTTGCTTAAATATTGAGTGAGTGCAAATTCAGCTTTTTTAGCCATCTCACACCAAAGGAAAGTGGAATAACTGATAATCACCTTGTTCATATTTAAGATTAGTTTGAACAGGAGCCTAGTGGCTTCTTAATGCATCCATCCATCTATAGGGCCAAAAAAAAGTCCATCCTGTAGATCAAGGATGCAGCAGATGAGCTCAGTCTTTTGCCTTCAAGGATTGTTCTCAGAATTCTTGTGGTGGTTTTATCTCAAATTGAACAGCTCTGTTTCTCAGTGAAATAATTAATTACTCAGATGAAATACTCTATTAAATCTGCTATTGAGAGGTGTATAAGCAGGTCTATATTTCTGTGTCTGCAGAAATGTAAATATTCAATGTTGCGGCGACAATTCAAGCTGTTCAAAATCTGTAGGAGTGATATTCAAAAATTGGCTTTATTTCCACAAAAAGACATCTTTGTGCATTATCAAGGCAGGAAAAATTACAAACAGAAAAATTCAAATGCAAGCAGATAAAGAATATTTCCCTTCTCGGAGGCTGTTTTATTTATTTACTTTAAAGCAACTGGAATTTTAAAAACTAAGTGAAATTTTGGGTTGGTGACAAGCTTGGCACAGTTAATTTTAAAATCTAATTTAAACATAGAATTGGCTGATTAAGACTCTTGGGCTGCCTGTGTTTTGAAGGCAACTAAAACATCCTTACCACAGTGTGGTAAGATAAAGTAGCAGATTTGTATAGGAAAATGTTCCTTGTTCCATTCTGAAATTACTCTTAAAAAAATACATTGCTGTTTTATCCTTGTCTCAAGAAGTTTTAGAAAAATTATTTATTATCTGTTGAAATGAAGAGAAGATTTTTTTTTCCCCTTTATGCAGACAGGAATGTTTGAGTTACACAGGTGCAACTCCCCTTTTATTTTTTCCAATGGCAGAGTTTGGCCCCTTTACCCCCTTCCAAGCAATCCAACAGCAGCATTTCCCTCCTGGTTTGGAAGGCTGAATAAAGTTATATATTTCCCATTTCTTGACTGTTTTGGCATTTCTCCCTGCAAGGGAGGAGAAGCCTTGCAAAGTTTCCTTTGGCCCAAGCCCCAAAACATCTGGAGCAGCTGGGGGAAGGCAGGGCAGGCTGTGGTGGTGCCCACAGTGGGGGCTGTGGGGTGGCCAGCAGCCCCCAGGGCCCTTCCTGGGGAGAGGAGATGCTGAGCTGATGGGGAGGGATAGCCACTTTTAGCTATGGTGNTATATAGTGGTTATATATTAGTGATAGGGGGTGGCACTTTTAGGCTGCTAAAATTAGGGAGGCTTAAGGCACAGAATTAATGATGTGGAATTATGGCATGTTTTGGGTTGGAAGAGACCCTAAATTTCATCTAGTTCTGACCTGGACATTTGGGGCTGAGTCTACTCTTCCCCCTGTGCCTTTGAAGGTTTTGTGAATTTATTCTGATCTCAGTTTTATTCCATTCTTTTTTTTTTTTTTTTTTTTGAAGAA
>VXBR01002557.1:124487-168366 GCA_013400215.1 Cisticola juncidis | reverse complement strand
GAAGAAGTAAACATTAAATGGCCTGTTGAGCAAGCTAAAAGGCCTCAAAATATATTTATAGGCTTATGGGAACCTGAGAGAGGCCTGGTTCTTCAAAAACAAAGTACTTGCACTGCTGTGCTCAGGCTGCACTGAACAGCCAAATGTTTGTGTTTATTCTCTCTCAAAACTCTGGTGCCCAAACTTCAGTGGTCCCACCAACTGCCCGTGTGCATGCTTGTGAAAAGTGATGTATTTTCTTTCAAACCCACAAGAAAGGGGGTTATTTTAATCAGCATTAGCTGCTATCTGCTGAGGGTGTGGACACTGGGAGCTGCTTGTGGAAATTTGCTAAGAATGAATGAATGAAGCTGAGCTGAGAGCCTCACACACACAGGGCACTGTTTGCCAGCTGATTTGGAGCTCATGGAATGAAATCCATGAGGAGAGGGAGGCATTGGGAAGCACAAGGCTCTCTCAGGGCTGACAGGGCTCCTTAGCTGAGGGATTTATGCCCTCCTGTTTTCCTTGTCTCTCTTCCATGTCCTGTAAAAGTGAGGATGATAAATGACAGTTTTTATTTCACTTGGAGTGTCTGGGGAACAAATGCTTTGAGGGCTGAATGCCTAATTGCTATAAAGAGTAAGAATAAGCTACCAAAACCAGGTACCTTAAAAAGCTCTGTAAGCCTAACCAAGCCCCCTCCCTATAAACCTGTAAAATTCCTGTAAAACTCCTCTTCAGGTAAGACACTTCTGCTGTCTGGCAGCAGCAGCATTCAGGCTCATATCAGCAGGATGAGAATTTTAATTGAGAATGAAGCCACTCAAGCTCATTAAGCTGGTCTTAATTCGTAGCTTAAAGGTAGCTGGTTTCCATTAAAAGCCAGATATAAATGTATGCATGCAGTGTGACCTGCTGGGTGCCTTGGGTTTTGCTTTCCATCCCAGAGCTTCCTGGGGGCTAATCACCCTCCCAAAGGAGCAAACAAGGGGGTGAGAAAAAAAGATGAAATTCCCACTGCAGAGCCTTCAGCAGAGCCCTTGGTCTGGGGAAAGATTTTTCTTTCCTTCCAAAGGAAAAGACAAAGCTCTGATGCCTCAGAGCCCTTTGGCTTGGGCCAAGGCATGTGAAGAGCTTCAGTGAAAGGAAAATATTTTGGTGAGCTTCAGGTCTGCTCCTTGTTCTCCTGTTCTCCTTCTGTTATTATGGTGGTGTTTTCGAAATATCTTCATTTTTCTTCTACAGCCTTAGGAAACTAATAAGAAAAAGTATCTATTACTACTCTGAGAGCAGCCTAGGCTGTTCTTCTGAGTGTTTGTGGAGAAAACCTTTCTATCCAGCTCAGAGCTTTTCTAAATTAAAGCAGAGGACACTGAGGTGAGCACTGTGACTGCCAGGTGATTCACTGAGAATACCCTGCTCTGTGGCCCAGGTTTTATTGGCAGCTTCTTTTTTTTTTTCTTTTTTTTTTTTTTTTTTTTTTTTTTTTTTTTGCTTTAACATCCTCAGTTTCTTGCAAAGAGACAGGATAGACGTATTTTTTCCAACTGATGTTAAAAATTCTTCTTTTATGGAAGGCTAGTGGTGATGTTTCTTCTTCTTTTGCTCCAAAAGCAGTTCTTGAGGGGTGTATTTACATACAGAACAGATAGATAGGATCTTTGTTTGGATCATTTGTCATGCCATACACATTCACAGCATGAAAAATGGTCCCCAAGTCTTCTGTTTACTTCATGTGTGGTGCAGCTGCAAAATACAGTGGAATAAAGTTTTTTTTTAATGCATTTTTAGAGCATGCTCTGTTACAGAACCAGTCTTTGGACATTCCCCTCATCCCCACCTTTCTTTCCCCTCACTGTTCTCTGCACTCAAGGATTATCTCTGTGCCAGAAAATTGTGTGATTGCAAAACAGGTAAAAGACACCCTTGAAAGGTAAAATAAGGATGCAGCTGAAGGATAGGTTTGATAAGGGTGCTAAAGCAATTATAAATAGATTTTGTGGAAAATTTTAGAGGAAATAAATATGTGTATAGTTACAGGTCACAGTAAACTCAAGAAAGTTAGTTATAAATTTCATATTGGAAGGTTCAAACTGTCTGATGCTTTTTACTCTTACTTGGCCTGGTTATGATATAATCATGCTTCAAATCTGAGAAATAAGGACAAAGCCTGTTCAGATGTATACCTACATAACCTTAATATTAATATGTATATTTACTGTTCGTAGTTGCTTTTCTGAAGGAACTTGTTGCCAATGCTGCTTTTAGTAAACCTAATGTTTGTTCACCCTACCTCTAACAAGTAAAATCTGAGTGAAAGAAACACATTTTCATCACTGTTTTTTGTGATGGTCACAGAGTCCTTTCCAACCTGGTCCATTCTGATAGTTTCCAACATTTCTCAGTGCACTGCATTTTCAACCTGTTAAAATTCTGGTTTGTGCAGTTAGGTGAACAATTTTGTAATTTGATGCTCATCTCAACCCTTCCCCTCTGAAAAAAAACCAAACCCCACATTAAAAATGTTGAGTTAAATAATAGTCAAAAAAGATGCAGTTTAAGGGGACTGGATTTATAATTCCCTAGATTTTGGAGCCATGTAGGTGAAAGGCAGGAGGCAGAGAACTGAAAACAGGCATAGACCTACAGCCAGGGAAGCTACAGCCAAATATTGTGCTGACATCTCTGTCCTTCAGTCAGCATGCGTTAAATTAAGAACAACAGTTGATAACGCCCTTCAGAAAGGACATCTCTGTGTTCCCTGAAGCTATAGGATATCTGACACCACCAGTGATGGATTCCTGGGGCCACAGGAGGACAGATTGTCCTTGAATCCCCTCTGCTCCAGTGTCCTCAGGAATTGCTCCCCACCCGTGTCATTGTCACCGTGAGTCTGAGGACACCTCTCGGTTTTGTTTAGGAGTTTAAATGGCAAAAGGAACACAGAGCAATTCCCCAGCTCCAGATGTGGATCTGTGTTTGACAGAGCAGGATGCAGACTGTAGGGCTGTGCCTAGAATGGCACAGCTTCACATTTATCAAGAAAAGATATTTGATCAAATGAGAATCCCAACAGATCCTGACAGCCACCTGGGGATGTGTGTGCCACAGCCAAAATCATCAACCCAGCCAGTGAAAGGACTGATCACATCCATGGGCTAAATCCTGCAGAGAATGAGGAGCTGTCTGCCCTTATCCCATTTGGAAAGGTTTGCTTTTTACTGCTAGGCTGCAGAATTCCAGAATTCCTGCTGCCATCACGGCTGCACTGGCACTGCCTGCCTGCTTTCCTGGTTATGGCATTCATGGACATTCCATGCAAAGCAGAGAGACATTCCCACAGCCTTGGTGTGACTGGAGGAGTCTGTGGAGACTTTTTGGTTTAGAGGAAGGTCAGGGATACCTTTTATCAAGTATTTGTATCTCAGTTTAAGGCTGAGAGTCCTTTAAGGGCCTCGTGTATCTCAGATCCCACCCATGCCATCAGTAGTAATAAAAACCCCCACAAAATATTCAATGATCCTGTTTAGTGACAGTTTAGGGAATGCTGGGCCTCACCCAAAATTCTTTGCTGTAAGAAGTAAGTGAAAACATAGGTTATATAAATTAATGTTTATGTATTTCCAGTAATTAGTAAGCTGTGTTAAACAATCAAATTTCGAGCCAAAATTTTAACTGCAAAAAGATCCAGTTCTGGTTCTTGGTGTGTTTCATTCTGTGGCTAGGTTAGATTGTTTTATTTGAAATGGCTTATCTGCCTGAAAGTGGTTTCATTGCAGCTTGTTTTTTCAAATGTATTTTTCCTTCAATTTTTTTCTGCGGCAGTTTTAAATCCCTTTAGCAGAGATGTGCAAACCTTAGATTTAGTGTATGAATATATATATCTATGTGTCTATATATATATATATCTATTTCGTGTCTGAGATTAATTCCAAATGTGATTTTATTTTTAAGTGAGCACTTATGACCTGCTTTATTTGCCTGAATTCATGATTTTTTCAGGAGTATGTTAGGAATATATATCAAAAGCTATTATCTGAAATACATTCCTTCAAAGACATAAAGCAGGAGCAAGTCCCATCTCTGTTTAGAAACATCAGATTTGACTACTAGAGAGGTTTAATATGAAAATTCTTTTGGTTTTTCATCAGTTCCCTCTAATACATAATGAACCCAGAGTAACTCACTGAGTGCTTGCAGAAGTCTGGGCTGAGGCCCAGGTATCCAAGTCCTCTCAGACAATCAACCTGTCTTCTCTCACTCCCCAACATCAGGTCTGCAGGGCCATGTGATATGTACAGTGATGTAATATGGGAGATTTTTGGCATCTTAGGGAGAAGCCCTCTGGAAACTAAAGCAGCAGTTCCCTCTGCTGAGCCTGGAGTCTGGCACTGGGCTCTTTTTCCTCCTCTGTGCTGGAACCTTTAGGCAGGCTAAACTCCTCTGTGTTCTCCCATCTTTTCCTGGGGAAAATCTGGGAGATAAAGAGGGAGTGGAACAGCAGAGAGCGAGCTCAGGCTGTGCTTTCCATGGTTGTGCAGGTGTGTCTGAATTTTATTTTGGGCATGAACCCTGCCAGCACTGAGGGACCTCTGGTATCTGACCCAGCTCTGGCCAGCACAGACCAGTTCGTTTTGAGGATTTAACATCTGACACCTCCAGTACCAAGAAAAACCATCCCTTCGAGATTTGAATGCTATTTTTTTTTCTCCAGGGATGTGAAGTGAAGCAGCTCACATGATTTTCATTCTCCCCAGACTCACAAAAGGGGCTGGGGTGTATGGAAGGGAGCTGTGTCACTGAATTCATCCAGGGGCAAAAATAAATCACCAGAAATTTAGAAATAATGCTTACATTTACAGTGAAAAAAAAAAAAAAAAGAGACAGTGTCAATCAGGGATCTTTATTTGCAAACCAAACCACAACCAGATCTAAGTGATTGTTTTGGACTGGTATGACAGGACTTTGGAGGTGGTTTAGAGCCTTTTTTCTTAGTCAGAGTTACTGTGTGGATCATGTGAGTTTGTTGTCACCCACAACACCCATGTGTGTGGTCAGGCCCCAGGGGAAAGTGGAATCTCAGCACTCCACAAATTTATTTCTTCAGTTTATGAAACAGGGTTACAGAAGATAGTTCTACAAAAGCAAATCTTTGTGGCTTTTGTCTCAAGCAATTATAAAAATTCTCCAATATCTAGGAAGACTAGGGGTAACATTCCAGGGGATATTTCCACAGAATGGTAGAAGTGTATTTGTCAGGGAGGAAAAGAAATCTATTGCTTCAGAAAGGAAAACTCAAAATGTTTTTCCTCCACCTGTCGATGGCAAAGTGTCGTGGTGGCTGCACATGTTGTGGCTCTGTGCAAAGGCTGGAATATGTGCTGTGAAATGAAGAAAACTAGATGATAAAATGAAATATAGAATATTTCACGTACTATGAAATAATGAAAATGTCCTGAGCGGTACAGTGAGCCAGACCAGTGGTCCTGTATGGGAAGCTGCCACTGATTTAGTTCAGGCTTTCAGAAAAAGGTAAGAGTGGTGATGTCAACAGGGTGTCATTTGTCATTTTTGCTGCTGGGAACACTGGGCTGTTCCCTGTCACTCCTGCTGATTATGACATTTCAGAAAAGTCGGATAAAATTCCGGAAAATGCTCTGTCAGGATCCCTTTTGACCAGGAATGGGGAAAAACATTAAGCAGTAGAAATCTTAGCCAAATACTCCCATCTCATTTTATTTGATCATTTTAATGATTTACCATTTCCTTGACTGACTTCTATGACAACTTTGTCTTGGGTGTTAAAGTGGTTTTTCATTTATTTTTTAAAATTATTTTTACATGTGGCACAGTTTCCCTTCCAGATGGGTTCTGAGCAGGGGTGGCTTTTTCTGATGCTCACTCTGTCAGATCAGCAGAGACAATTGAACAAAGGAAGTTCCATTTGATGAGTTATGATCACAGGATAATCTTCCTGAGCAAGGAAATGAAGGAAAGCATGATATGATTCATGGCAGCTCAGAGGCACTGCTGAAAATCGTGGAGATGGCAAAGGGTGCTCATGTCTTAAAGTCCCAAAAAACGGGAGCTGGGCATTCTGGTTGGCCTTCTTATCATCCTTACCAGACTTCTCAAGGGGTCTTGCTATTACCACACATCTTTATTTGTGTTTAACATTATTTTTATAACTTTTTGAGTCACCCTGTATGTTTTGGGAGATGTTAGAAGTTGTATTGTTGCGAGCCCAGCTGACAGGACACAGAAGTCAAAACTTGAGGCCACATTCAGGATGTTGTGACTGTTCTTTTTATCTGCTTGTCTAAAAAATGAGGATTGTTTTCTGATTCACAGTGGGGAAAACTTATGGCTCTTTGTAAAAGACTTGAGGACATGGTTAGAATATTTTTGTGTTCAACAACTGCAAAAGACTCATCTGTTTGCAGGGTTGCAAACTCATAGCAGAAGAAAATATCTGAAACTGAGATTGATGAAATAATTTTATTAAATTTAAGATTAAAAGTTATTTGGAATGTTATCCAACTTTGCTCTTTGAAGTTACAGAAAACCAAGGGTGTTTTTAATTGGGGTTTTTTGAATAGTTTGAATGCCTCATTGAGGAGAAAGCAAAAGGAACTATAAAAGGCTGTACTTTCAAAAACTAAAATTACTTCAAGATCAGACATACAAATTTCTTGTTTAAAAAGAGCACTTTGCAATTTTGATCTAGAAATTTTGCCCTGTAATGTCAGGTAAGCAAAATAGATATACACATATTAAAAAATTAAAAAATATTAAAAACCTGGGCTCTTTACTGATTGCAGGAAGGTAACGCTGGTCACCCTGAGGGGGAAATCAGTAAAGGTCAGGAGATGTATCCAGTGGAGAATCAGGAATGGATGAAGGCAGCAGAATTTGAAAGCAGGGAATTCTGAGTATGAAGAATAGGCGGGAAAACGGGATCTCAAACCTCCTTACCCACCCACCCTCCAAAACCCAAACAAACAAAAAAACCCACAAAAAAACCCCATGAACAAACAAAACACCCCAAAACCCCAGCAACTAACCAAAACAAACCCAAAAAAACCCCAAAAAAAGCCCCCAAAAACAAACAAACAAAAAAACCCCCCCAAAAAAACCAAACCCAAAACAAAACAAAACAAAACAAAAAAAAAAAAAAAACACACAAAAAAACCCTCAGAAAACAAAACAAAACAAAAAAACCAAAACCAAACCAAACCCAACAAAGCAAAACCAAGGATGGAAGAACGACCAAAGACCTCAAACAGCAAGGAGAAAACTTTGGATTTTTCCCTGTTTCCATGAAAGCTCTGCAGCAGCTGAGCAGCAGAGGCTGAAAGCAGCAGGTGCAGACTGAAATCCCACCAGCATTGGGTGCTCTTTACCAGCAGGGCTCTGTTCCATTTCTCTTCCGTGGCCCTCCTGCCATCAAGAGCCATTCCAAGGTTGCCTTCCAAATGCAGAATCTGTGCTGGGAGGAGTGTGGGCCACGAGTCTGGCTCCCAGCACTGTTTATTCCTTGTGTTGCCATGTGCCCTGAGGCTTTTTTCTCCCATCTCTTCTTTTCTCCCTCAGTTGAGGAATTTTTTTTTCTTCTACATCTGTGTGAGAAATCCCTGTGCTCACCAATATGAATACTGTGTCAGGGAAGTGAGGGAAATGGATGGCAAGTTTGTGAAGAGAAGATATTTCTAGTTCTTGTGTTGCTTGAAGATCTTTTCTGTAGTGAAACCACTCTGTTTATCCTTATTTCTGCTACCCATCTGATCAGCTATTCACCTGATAAAATCTTTATGGATATTTGTTTCACAGCAATAACTTGCTCAGGACAGATCTCTTGGTGTGTGGCAAACACATTGTTGACTTTTAATTGGGTGATAGTAGATTTTAGACTTCTTAATTCCAAAGTGTGGGAAAACAACAGGGATGGAGGCACGAGAGGAGATGGGTGAAAATGTGGAGAAAAGACTACACATTTTGAACTTAAAATGGTGACAGATTTTGTGCCAAGTGGGAAAGGAGGCAAACACAGAAACCAGAGCAGCTGCTGAGACTGTAAACCAAAGAATTTCTGGAGAAGAAATTGATTATTCCACTCAGCAGGACTATCTGGCTGCTTTGTCCAGGGGTGAATTTGACAACGCAGCTGATAGCCATGAAGGGATATATTCTCTTTTCTCACAACACTTAGCTCATCCCTGGGAATTCATGTCTGAGCAAAGTCTCTTCCAACAGAAAATTGAAGCATCCCTTAAAGAGTCAGTCACAGAAAGATAAAAGATGTATTAGAGCTGTAAGAATTTCTAGCAACAAAAGTCTTTATTTACTGGTTGAATTATAAATCTACAGTAATTTGGATGGCTTGACAAGTGTGATTTCTTCTTTGCAACTCAGTTAAAAACTGCAAACCCCATGTGATACACGAAAATTTATTTCTTTGGCAAGCAAAGGACATTTTCATTGCTGACTGTTCATTTTCAAAAATTAACACTTTGGAAAGAAGACAAGAAATTTTATTTTTACTGAGAATGATAAAGAATGACTTTGCTTATTACTCTGATCTCTGTATAATTCATAGCCCAAAACATAGCTGATCCTAAATCATACAAACTACACACTGCTGTTGGTACCTGAGGAAAAAAATTACTCAGAAAAGTTTATTATTTTATAAACAAAATAATCAGCAGCATAGTAGACAGGACAATGGACATGAATGCAGAACAAATTCTTCTTCTTCTTCAAAATGAAGTCAGAAATAAGGAGATTAAATATAAAATTACTGCCAAAGTATGTGTGTAGCTACTCATGGCTTGGACTCTGTCCCCAGATCACTGCCTGTGGGTCCTTTGTGGCTGCAGCAAAGGTAATTGACACCAAATTATTTAATAAAACATTTAGTTTACTTCTAGGATTTTTAGTAACTGTTCTTGGACACCTGGTTTTCTTTTCCTGTTCTTTTTTTTTTTTTTCTTTTTGTCTCTGAAGCCTTGTATTATTTTAGATTAGGCCAGAATGAATGATGCTTGTTTACCATATAAAGTCACATCCTTTGCTTGCAAAATCAGTAATTTTCCAACCCAAGAGCAATTTACACAAAGTTTTGCAGTTTTATTGGTCTCCAATGGCAGGATATAATTTCAGAAACAGAGAAGCCCTCAAGAAAACATGGATTTTCATATGCCTCACTCTCTAGGACTAAGTAGTCAGTTGGGGAAGGAGGAAGGAAAGGAGGAAGTAAGCAGTTGATATTAATCCAAGCAGATGATTTTGCCAAAACTACCCATGAGACAGCAGCAACTTTTTCTTGAGAGATGAATCAATCTTTCTTAGTGATATTTCAACAACTTTCTTTCTTCTTGCAAAGGAAATGCTTTTCAAATTCTACAGTACTTGATAGCCCTGACAATAATGTGCCCCAATTCCTAAAAAGTAGGCAATGGAGTACGGGGAAAAATCAGGGTGTCACTTCTTTTCAAGCAAAAATTTCAGGGCTATTAATTAAAAAAAAAAAAATCAAGGTAAACTCCAAATTTGAGGAAAATTAGTGTTGTATCCCCTGTTTTTGGAATATGTATTGGGACAACATGAGCACTGCAGAAAGGAAGGTCATTTGGTAAGGTGAGGAAATTAAAACAAGAATGAATGATTGTGTTGTCTGCACTGAAAGAGGATATTTGGCTCCGTTAAGGGTGGAGTGCTAATAACAGGGAATTGGATGAATCTGAGAGGAAAATATTCCAATATTGTGTTTTGTGACAGCAGCAGCAGAGGCAGCACGGTGGAAAAAGCTTGGCCCTTTTCAAAATTGTTGGAAAAAGGGAAAAAAGTAGTGGTGAAGCCGTGCTGAGAGTGATCACCAGGAGAGAGCACAAAACCCGAGAGCAGCGAGATTCCATCACCTCCAGGCATGTCAGCAGCAGGAGGGCTGACAAAAAATGTGGGAACTTTGACTGCTGCAGGATGAAGAAGTGGGAAAACACCAGAACCCGTGATACAAGGGTGTACCAGGGGGAAAATAAACATGATTCAGGGGTAAGGCTGCTCCGGAGTGTTTTGACAGGATCATTTTATAGCTCTTGCTTCTAATGGAAGTTTTCAGTGTGGACAAACTATTATCAGGAAAGGATCCTTTTGGCCAAAATTAGAGCAACCCCAGAGACCAATCCCAAAATATCTTGTGTGATTCCATAGGAAATGCTGACTGGAGATGTGTGGGGATAACAGAACAGGAAAAATGTATGATATTAACTTTTCCACACGTGTGAGCCTCAAGTTTATTGTGAAAACCTGAACAAAAATGTGCCCAGTGAGTAGTTCTGAAAGCATAAAAACACTGAAGATGATAGTGCTTCTGTCTTTTTTCCTCCTCATTTGGTGCTCCAGAGTGAGATGAGCTTGACTCTTCAGTGTTTTCTGTTTCAATTTTATGGGTTTCTTCACAGAGATTTGTGTAGTACTATTAGAGGCTTTGTAGTACTATTTTCAGGCTTTGTGTTTCTTATTTACCCTACTAAATAAATCAAAATTTAAACATCCTATTTATAATCACAAACTAAATGTGCGACTGAACCTGAGGTAAATCTGCTGTCATGGCAGATATACTTGTTAGCACTCTGGGGAAAAACAAAAAACAAACAAACCACAAAGAGATGTAAAACATTCATTATTAAATTTAGTATTTGGAATGAACATTTAGTAAGTTTTAGGGGTTTTAAACCCTCTGTCTGAAGTGGTTTAAAATTTCAGAAGTCCAGAGTGCTAAGAATGATAGTTGAAACACAGAATTATAAAAGGATTTTTTGTTTCTTTAACTT
Source organism: Cisticola juncidis (assembly GCA_013400215.1). NCBI lineage: Eukaryota > Metazoa > Chordata > Aves > Passeriformes > Cisticolidae > Cisticola > Cisticola juncidis. Next base: position 157,552 of record VXBR01002557.1, on the reverse strand, counting down.
CCTAATATGTTGTTCCATCTCTGTATTAGTATAGGTGTTTTACCCGTGTATAGATGCTGGGGGAAGTTATTATTATTTCAAAAGAGGTGTATTTTTTCCACCCAAAAAACCTCAAGTGACTCCACTGACCAAATTTAATGGAAGAAACGGAAAGGTGAAGGATAATTCTGTAAATGGTTTCAGCTCCCTGTTCTCATGACCACAGCAGTTTATTCCTCCCAAGTTCAACAGCAGAAGGAGGAAAGAGAGCAGATAGCATCAGTAAATAGATATTGTTGAACATGGTTTATATGAACCCAAGATGAAGATTATCTTTGTCCAAAAATAAATTGATAGGCCCTAAATGTTAAACAAGTAATTGATTATTAATTTAGCTTCAGCAAGGTGGGTGTTAACCATCAGAAAGAAACTCCCCAAACTTGTCAGGATCGAGAAAATCAAGCTTTTGATGTACTTTTAGCACATTAAATATACAAGTTTACAGCCTGTTCCAAAGATTAGATGGATGTTCCACTCTAATTCATGGATTAGGAAGGAACAGGGGCAAAAAAGGGGTTAGGCAGCTGTGGTGCCTGCTCCCTTGGATATAAAATGTTTTGTATTGCTGCTATTCCAGCCAAACCCAGTGTGCAGCAGACAATTGTTGATATAAATGCAGCACAGCAATACTCTGAGGCCACAGGTTTAATTCTTCCCTTCTCTCCTTCCAAGCAGCACAGGAACATCAAATCCCTGGCGTTGCATGAGGTACCTGAGCTCGTTTGTTTGCAGCTCTCTGGGGCCACAGTTCCTCTGCAGGCACTGCTGACATTTAAAGATCAGCCAGATGTGGTTGTGATTTTATTTCTGACTCCACCAGCCAAATTGTGTGAGCCACCCCCTGCTGATGGGGTTTGTGCAACTTGCTGGAAGAACCTTCCAGGCAAAAATTGTCAGCCTGTTATGATCTTCTTCCTACCTCTCCCCAGTGATTCCATTTAAATGCATCCTGCTTGACAAAGGAAATCAAAGTTGCTAACTCCAATTAATTCCAGCCAAAAATTATACAGTAAACTGCAGTCAGCTTAGCTATACTGAAGGAAGAACTCATTCTCCTGTCTTGCAAATAGTAAAGATTTTAAATGGAGCCTGTGCACATTTGTTTTGATTTTTTTTCCACACAATATTCAGAATCCCCAATTTCAGGTTGTCTTGTCATAGCCTGTGCCATCTCAGCCTTTTCTTCTGTGTATCGCTTGACACAAGGTCTGTGTAACTGTTCTGCCTGGGAAATTCTCAACTGAAATATCAAAACAGAAAGACAAGGAGCTACAGGAGAGGTTTCAGCAGACAGTCCCAAAAATGATGAGGGAGCACGTCTCTTTAGAGGAGAGGCTGAGAGAGCTGGGCTAATTTAGGACAGAGAAGGGAAGACTGAGAGGGGATCTCATTCTTGTCTGCAGATACCTCAAAGGCACTGGCAAGAGGATGGTGATCAGTGACAGGATGAGGAGCAAGGGCCATAAATTAAAACCCAGCAAGTTCCACCCCACAGTGAGGAAGAAATTCTTCACTCTGAGGGTGGCAGAGCACTGGAACAGCTGCCCAGGGAGTTTGTGGAGTCTCCATCCCTGCAGACACTCAAACCCCACCTGGATGTGTCCCCTGTCACCTGCTCGAGGTGACCCTGCCTTGGGTGGCCTCCAGAGATCCCTTCCAACCCCAAATGTTCTGTGATTCTGTGGTGTTGCATTCCCAGTTAGCAGGGACAGAGAAACAAATTATTTTGCACTCACTGAAGGTCAAGTTTAAAACAGCCACAATTCGTATTTGAAACGCAGAAGTGTTCAAACAGATCACATGAATCTTATGTTTTAGTTTGTGCTGTATATACAATGCTTTTTTAGCCTTAACAACATGATCACTCCGTATTTTATTCTTTAAAATTATTCATAATTCAAGTTACAGAGGAAAAATAGATACTGTCAATCTCTTTTCCAATTTAGCTCCATGACAGACCCACCAAACGTTAGAAATCCATTTCTTTAAGGTAAAAGATGTGCTTTCTGGGGCTTTTCTCCATTAATTCTTCTACATCCACATCCTTTCTCCTTTTCTTGACACTGTAGGATGCACAAGCTGATCCTGGAATTTTGTTGATTTTTAATTTTTTCCCTCTTTTTTTCCTTCTCTATTTACCCAGCCAACCAAGAGCAGAGACTTTGAGGATAATAAAGAGTGCTGTGCTTATTTGAAGCCTTTTGGAGGCTCCTTGCTCTGTTTGGGGCCCCCTAAAATGAGATGAACCCAAGCAGGCCATGCTGAGCCTTCCAGAGCTATCCCTGTGCCTGGTGCTGTTGCTTTGCTAAGTCCAGCTGAGTGAGTCCCCCATTTTCCAGTTAGAAAATCTCTTTTTTCCCCCTCCTGCCTGGGTATCTTCAGTTTTGGTGCTTCAAAACAGCCCCTGAAGAGCTGAAGAGCATGCTGACCCCAGCAAGATTGATGCCAAATACCTGATGCAGGGCTGGGGTTTTACCCCTGCTTGGAAATTAATAGAGTTTGGACATCAGGTAAATGAGAGAGGGAAATCTCATCATTTTCTCCAGTGCTCTGAAGTGGATTCATACCACATGCAGAGCTTTGAACAAAATGGCTCTTCACCAATCTCCAGTTTGAAATTATCACACTGATGCAAGTGCTCAAAAGCTTTTATTTCTCAATGTGAGACAAGCAGTCTTTTGCAAACTAGGATACATCTCTTTATCTAGGGGAAAAAAAAATCCAAATTTTACGGTGATTTTGATTTTTATAAAACTCTAATTTCATTTGGTGTGATCTAGACAAATTTAATTCTTAGATTGTATAGATCTTAAAAATGTGATGAATGGGATATCTTTGGGTCTTCTCAAATTAATGAACTTATTCTTATTATGTCAAGCAAATGAAAATACAACTTTATAGGTTGACCAGTAAATCCTGCCTGCAGTGGGGAGGTCAAAACCTCTATCTCCACCTGCCAGCACTGAGGTAGCTGAGGTACTGTCACATTCTTCCTCTCCTACTGCAGACAAATGGGAATGAGAACACGTTTCTGAAAAATGAACATTTCCTCTATTTAATATCTGCTTTTTTACTTTTTAATGAGTGATCAGTGAAAGAGAATTGAAAAGCTTCAATCTCTGTGAATTATATATATTTTTCTATATCGAGGAGCTTCCCAAAGTGGGAGTATCCAGGCAGAGAGAAGAAAAGCAGTACTTTGGAATAGCTTAATCATCAAGACCCACCAATAACCCTCTTGGACCTTTCTGCTGTCTGAGAGAGAGGGAATCTCTGGCCAAATGAGTCCTCTCCTGTACCTACCACCATATGGAAGTGCTTTTCAAGAAACCGTTCCTTGAGGGTTTGGAAAGCAGAGGAAATGATTTTCATGATTGTTTTAGGACTTCATAAGGATGGAGATAAATTCTTTGCCTCACCCACAACTGACAGCTAGTGCAAGAGCCCATGCCGACAGGAAATTCAAATTTTCTGCTGGATATCAACGTCATCCCTACTTAACTCTGCAAAGTGGGGTTAAAGGACGAGCTGTGGTTACAGTCCATGGAAACTAAAAGCATTGTTGCCTGAGATGTTGTGAAGAGCTGAGGTTTTCTAGGCACAGGGCCAGCATTTCTTCCCCCTTATTTAACAAACTGGACTCCAGAGATGTTAATAATTTCAAGTGGCAGATTCCAGTATGCAGCGGTGGTGAGGCTATTAGGTGGGTTTATTTTAAGTAGTTGGAGAGGGTGTTTTTTTCCTTCCTAACATATTTCAGGCCCAGATTTGAATTCCCAGGGTTTTTATCCAAAAGGGACTGTTACATCAATTTGATGGAACTCCTGTTTTCCACAGGCTGTTACACTTCACACAGTTAACAATGTGTTGAGTCTAGAAACTTGTGTTGGCATAACACTCAATTTCTAGGAGGGTAGAAACTTGAAGCTACTGCACCATGTCCCTCAGGAATGTGTTCTACTTGTTTATGTGATGTACTTTTGAATAAGTTAATCAAGCTGTTATTTGTTTTAACTGAAATTGGTTTAATTGCCAGCTGTTTTCTCTCTTGAGCCTTGGTTAATTGATTTAAATAATCATTAATATTAAGTTTCTTTACCCAAATCCTTTTAAGTTTTGAGAGAGATAAGCAAGCTGGCATCTATTAGTATTTTCTGTATGACTTGGCCAAATGTTCTCAAGTAATTTTGTAGATCTCAATTTTTATCCTAAGATTTCAACATATTTTAAATCCTTTGTTATCCTTCAAAGGACTTTATCAAGAATCCAAATCAATGTTATCAGCCACAGTCACATTTAAATTGAAGTTAAATAGGTAGTTGCCTAGAAATGATCCCAAAAATTCCTAGTTAAACAATTTTTCACAATTTATTATCTGGTGACCTTCTATTTCATGTTTGAGAGGTGGAGAAGTCTGAATCCATATAATATATGCTTTGTAGAACAAGGTTAAAAATCTGACAAAAACTTAATTTTAACATATGAGTTACTCTTATTGTCTAAACTTGTTACACGACATTATGATTATTGTGCACCACTTGTCTTTCACAGGATTATATTCCTTAACACATGGCTTTTGAATCACTACCAAAATTTTCATTATTTTTTTCTTAGATTGATTTGCCTCCCTTACCATTATACGCATTTTCTTGTGAACTTTAACAAAAATATACCTGGTTTTGCAATTTTTTAGAAGTAATATTAAGCCAGAGATCTCTTCTAAACTTCTTGAGTCATGAGCAAAAGTTATCATCGCTCCTGGAGTTAAACTTTTTTTAATGACTAATTCTCTAATGGATATTGTCTAATGACACTGTTCTCCCCTGCTAATGGACTGGAAAAGTACCTCATTGCCTTCAAAGGATGTGATTATGTCATCCTAACTCTGTCTAAATAGGGAACTTTAATATCTGTTAAATGTCTCTGCCCTCATGCCTGTTGGAACTAAAGAGATGTCGTGTAGGATGGAGCTGGTCTGCCAGTTTTGAGCTAATTCTGCACTCTACTAATTTTCAGGTGCCTCCTAGTCTAGGATTGCCATTAATGAGTCATTTTACAAGAGCTGTTCGACCTGCACAGCATTTGCTCATTTTAAGGATGCATTTCTCCCATCACCTTCCCACATCTTACAGCAAACCCGCCGTGGCCCCCAACGCAAAATTACAGACACGTCCTTTTCAGAGAGGTTCTTCAGCCAAAGAATTCTCAGTGCCTTGTGCAGAACAGGCACATTCTTAGAAGTTTTCTTTGGAAGGGTGAAGGAACTCGTCTGGTGGGTTTTCTGCATCCCCTCAGCACCAAATCCCTGCTCTCAGGCTGTGCATGAAGGCAGAGAAGCCACATCCAGGTGAGCACTGCTTCTGTCCCACAGGAATTGTTTGTTAGCTTGAGATGAGCCTGCTCTTTACACAGGTATCATGTGGGGAATAATCCTAGCAGTGCAAAGCCAAGGAATCCCATTTCCCTCTTATTTTTATAGCAGAGAGCTGAGATAGATCAATAATCATCTGAGCTGATTTATTATCCACTTGTTTCAAAAGGAAAAGGAGAGTTAAAAACTCAGGGTGTGGATCTTTCCAGAGTGGAATCATTTTCAGGTCTGCCACCACTGGCTCTTGATTTGTGCAGACCCCTGGCACAGTGGCACCTGCACAGCCAAATCCACATCCAGGGGCAGAACTGAAGTTACTTCTGGAAATGCACTGGGCTCTCTGTCTATGAAACAGCTGCTGGAGTGATACCACAGCAGCTGTGGTGATCTAAGAGCAAACAAAGCACTTCAAAATCCAATTGTACAAAAGGGCCTTTGAGGAGGATGATAAATGACCTAAATTAAGCTACAATTTTTAAGTACTTCATTTGAGCCTTGCTCATAATGAACACTTTCCTCAAGATTTCTTGCACCTGTCGCTGTTGGAAAACAACTGGCATTCACCTGTCTGTTGTTTAAGGTTTTGTTCTCAGCACATTATTTCTCAAACAGCATCGGAAGTGTTGGCATAAGGAATTAATATGTTGGCTTTTTGGTTCCCTTTTGGCATGCCACTTTCTTGTACTCATCTGGCAGGAACTCAGAAAAGAATTTGTGTCTGGGGGCAAAAAAAAAATCTGTCTTGGTGCAGAGTTCCTTTGATAAAAAGTGTTTTCTATATCGATGTCTTAAAGTAATTTTGGTGTTCTCCAAATCTCAAAATAGCAAGGAATAATTAACCACTTTCCAAGATGATGAACCTGGAAGGCAGTAAATTTTTGAATCAATTGTGTAGTTGTTGTTTCCTTAACAGCAGTGCTTGTAACTGCTGGATTTTTCCAGCATGTTTTGTGCTTGAAACTAAAGCATGATGAAAATGTAATTTTCTCTGTCATGTTGTATTTTCCACTCTGCTTCTTGGTAAACATTATTGTCACATAATCCATTGCTGAAATCCCTTTCAGGACTTAAACAGATCTGGTTTGCAGATATCAGATTGGAAGACTGGCAGTCCTCTAGGCTTTGTTATTTACTTGAAAATCTATTTTAGGGTGTTGCATTTTCTTTTTGGTTGAGTGGAGATGGTTTAAGTGTTAGTCCATAGATAGTCTTTGAATTGAGCTTGAAAATGTGGCTATCAAAACCTTAAACCCAAGCAAAGTGAGGAGCCAGAACTATCTTTTGGAGATCAATTTTCCTAGAATTATTTTAAGTAATTTCTTCCATTACCTCATTAATATCTGTGTCTTCCCCCTGATCTTTTTTTCCTGCATACCATTTCAGTGAAGTAAAAGATTATGGTTGTGGGCAATAAAAGAAAAATATGGGGTTATGAAATGAATTTAATTTTTCAGGCTCTTTTTACCGAGTGACATTGTGAGGGCCCACTGGCTGCTCAGTGCTCCACGCTCCCCTAGCACTGGGGTTGCTTGCATCCCACCTCTGGGATGGCTGCAATGCTGGGGCTATAAAAATGACTAAAAGGTGAAGATTAAAATGAAGCATGGGATTAATTTCTGCTTTTTCCTGAGGCTCTAAACCTCACAGAGGCTTTCAGTGGCTCTGAAGTTCCATCTCAAAATGGGAGGAAAAGAATTTGTAAAGCAAAGTTTTGTCATTTTGATTCCAGGAGGTAAAATGTCAAATGCTGTAAGCCCGCTGCACTGACTTTGATTCTTGCCAGAGGTCCAAAAAAATCGTGCCATTTTGAAAATCAAAGTGACTGGGAGCATGATGTATGTTTGTGCAAAGCAAATGCCAAACTTGCATGCTGGAGTATTCATGATCCACAGTTTTGGATTCATAAACAAGTGTTTGAGCCAAGGGTCCTTAAGTATCAGCCTGATGGAGACCAGAAACTCTGCTATTTACTTATCCAGCTAATGTGCACTAATCAATACTCCTTCAGGAGTGAATATTTGAAGAAAATAATTCACACTTTGTTTGCACTGTTGAAGGAATTAATTGAACAGGTTTTGGTATTGAAGACATTATAGGAAATTGCAGCCTGGTTACAGAGCAGGTAAAGAAGCAAAATGCAGTGGTTACCTTTTCTGTCACGGATTAGTTTCTCTGTTATAATAAATTATTTTTCTAGGGGTCAGATATGAGTAGGTTCCAACACAGAATTGTCATTTACCCTTACACACAACGCCTTTATAATATCCTTATCTTGGGAGATATTTAGAGGGTATGAATCAGCTGCCAAGAGTTAAAATTCCTTAATTAATTTGTCACATGCTTTTCTTTTAACACTCTAAATGCACCCTTTTCCAAACTAAACTCTGATAGCTCCAGATTTCTGGGGATTTGACTTTGTTATTGAAATAGTGCTACTGTCCTTCCTTCATCTCCTCCTGCCTTCACTTATAAATCTCTTTTAACCTCTGCAAGTGAGGCCAAGCCTGCGCAAAGCATCACCATTGAGTTTTCTGGTGTTTGTTTGCATTGAACTTTGTTAAAGACAAATTGATATGATCCAAATTTTTCAGTTTTCAGAAATAATTCACATCACACTTTTTGCCTGGCAGGACCTTGCAGAAACATCTTCTTGTGGGAGACTCTCCCATCGATGGGATTTGATCATGTGGCTTCCAACTCTCTTCTTTGGAGGGGCCATCATGAACTCCACAGACATGTTCTCCTCCACAGACATGTGAATTTCTAAAGGCTTCTCTGTGATTTCCCTGGTTCTGTTCAGGAACTTCCTCTCCCTTGTTGGGTGGAAGCTGTGGCAGCAGAAGTGACTGGGGAATTGTCTTAGTTTGAAAAGCCAGGGAAAAGCCAGAGCTTCCCTTAGAATGGAGAATGTAAACTCCCTCCCTCTGAATTATTGTAATTTTGAAATTAAGGGGCTTTCAGGCAAAGATATGGGAATAAGAATAACACTTCTTTACTAGGAATATTTAAAGTGTAGCAGTACAAATAAAAGGCAAACAAACAAAAAAAGAAAACACTGACAGAGTCAGGGCCTGACACCCTATTGGTCAAGGAGTTGGTAGCAGTCCAGTTAATTCCTCCTAGAGTGGCAGAAGTGGTTCTGTTAAAGCAGAGATGATCCTGTAGAAGGGTGAGTTTTCCTCTGAAGGTCCAGTGGTGGTGGGATGGGTCTGGTGTTCCTCTGGGAATGCAGTGCAAACAGACTGTCTTGGTGTTCTGAATCCCAGGTTTTATCCAGGTAGGAGACCTTGGCTCCTCCCCTGGGTGGATCCATCATCTCCCATGGATGATGGAATTGTCTCAGCCATGCAGTGAGCCTGGATGGCCCATGGACAGCAGATATCCCCTGCAGGGAGGATGGGTCCTGGAAGAGATAAAGAACACGGCTCTGTCTGGTTTTAACAGCTGCCCATGGACAGAAGACACCCGTCCCCTCCCCTGGGAGTTATGAGGAATGGGTCATGGAAGAGATTAAAAAAACTCCTCCCCAACCAACTTCAACAGATAGGAATAGAATAGACCTTGCATTGCAGCCCAAGGCAGGCAGCAGCCACAGGCTGCATTATACAAACACTGCTGACCATAAGCCTTCAAAGCTCATGGATCAATTTTAGCAGTCAATGGTTTTTGAATGTGAGTTTGATTATATTTCTTATCTGTACTGGAATAGTTTACATTGATTTTTTTGAGTTTTTCTCAAGCAAGAACGGAGCTGGAGAGCCCCAGAAAGAGCTCATGCCTGGGATGCTCCCGTGGGCTCCAGGCTGTGGGAGACTCTTCCATAGCCAGGAGAGGTGGAGGTCTGTGAGCTATCCTGGTTCTGCATTTCCAATTAGAGCACTGGAAACTTTGTAAATTAACCAGAACATCCCTACAGAGGGAGGCATTTTCTGTCCTCAGCCCGTAACCCAGACACAGCTCCCACTGATTTTTGTTTTGGGTTTTATTTCCTCAGGACATTTTAGATGTGATACTCAAAAGGAAGGGAAGTTGATGTCATGAAAGGATCTACTTCTTCTTGCTTACAATGCAACAGGGAGCCCTTCCAGATGAGGAATATATTCAGGTTCCCATAACATATGTAATTACAACATTTCTAAAGGTTTATTTCATATATAAATTACCAAAATAGTCACATTACTGTTACAGTCCTTTTTGGGTAGGCAGAAAACAGTGCAGGTTTGCTTTTTTTTAGATGAATTTACAGGCAGCAGAATTCAAATTCTATATGTCCTTTAAGGTTGTTAATATTGTCCTTACAGATAATAAATTACCTACACTTTAGGAAGAAATAGGATTCCCATATAATTTTTACATTGTGAAATTTCAGTAGTTTGCATTATAAAAATAATGCAATTGCAAGTGTCTGTTTTGTGTATTTTTATTTCATTCATCATCTAAAATGTATTATTTCTGTAAAGAACTCCCATTATAACGCTAACTTTAATAATATCAATTCCCTTCAATGGTATTTTAAGTATGTTGGTTGTTTCACTGATAAAAATGACTAAAATGTGGAGGTGGGGAAGTGCAAACACTGATTTTATGGCTTTTTAATTTGCAGTAATTTTTCAAAACCTTTCAGAAAATGAAATCAGGGAGAAGCCTGACCCAGGCCCACCACTAGAGAACTTAGTGAAACTGTGTTCTTTCTGGAATGAAAACATCCTGATTGCTCTTATTTCAACTGTAGCACATGGGTAGAAAATACACACAATAATTTTATGGTCAGAAAAGTGTCTGTAGTACCAGTACAGGCTGTTTGTATACCCAGTAAGGGTATGTGCTCTGGCAGTTGGAATAATCTGTAAATTTAAGATACCTCTTTAATGCCTTTTAACATATTGTTGAAGCAAAATGGTTGCCAGATGAATGATTTGCAATATAAGAATTTTTATAAGCCTATAGAAAAAGTAACTTTGTGTAAGAAAGTATTTTTCTGCAACTCCTTCCCATAAGAATATTCTCAACCCAGGCTAATTTTGTTCATGCCAAATATCTTAAATTGAAATAGCAACCATCAAATAAGCACTTTTACTCAGAACACATCTGCATCCTATGACTCTGCAGACAAGGATGCTGGCCCATATGAAAAAGGATTTACTTTTGGGAGCTTTCCCAAGCAGACTTGGAGTTTGAAAAAGAAATTAAAAAAAAAAAAAAAAAAAAGGAAAGAAAGAAAGCAAAAGGCCAAAGAGGCTTTATTTCAATGTTTATTTCCAGTGAATTCATATACAGGAAATTGAAGAAGACTGTCCTGTGATGGGCTAATTGGAAAGTGTAGGGACATCAGAGTAGTGTTCTAGGGCTGAGTAAAACACTTCCCTCCTCAGATGTTCACACAGAAATTCACTGGTATTCAGCAAATTGCAAGGTAACCTCCAGGATTTGTGGTGAACCCTGATACATTTGGCCTGTGGACCAGCTGGAGGTAAATATTTCAAATAAAACATTTTAATTTCTGTCCAGATTGCCATTAACTCCGCCCATCTCCTGTCCCTGCAGTGTCACCCCTCTGTGGGCAAAAATGCAATGGGAAATCATCCTGTTTGTGCTCTCACAGGGCTCTGGAGCTGGATGACCATGAGCAGATGGCTGGGAATTGAATTTATCCACTGCTCTGTCCTTTCTGCACTGCCTGGGCAGGGTGAGATGCCTGGCCAGGTCTGGGATGAGGAGCCAAGGGGATCTAAAGCTCCAGGGCAGCTATGGGAGGCTGCTCTGGCACTCATGTAGAGAAAAAAGGTGCCTTAATTAAGGGAAAATGGCACCTCAAACCCATAGTAAAGGGAAAGCCTTAATGACAGCAAAGACAGGAGCTGAAACTTAATTTTTTAATATTTTAGCCTGACAACCCCAAATTACAAACCTATATGAGCCATAAAGAAGATAATTTAGTTTAACTTGCCCTCTGAAACTTGTCCTTCTTCCTTTGCATAAATTTTGCTCTCTGCCAGATGATTTTAGATATTTCCTAAAACAAAGTGAGGCTGTTCTTGATTCTTACTTACAAAAGATTCCAACAGAAGTTGTTCAGAGCATGGAATATTCATGAAAAGGGATGTAAGATGTCATCCACTTGATATTATTTTAGCAGTAAATTAAAGCTAGTGACCTCTAACAAAATTATAAAGATGGTTAGATTGCCAGGGAAGGAGTTCAGCCCAATTCCAGCATGTGAAACTACAAAATGGACCTCTCTGGCTCCATTAAGAGGTTCAAGAATTGTAACAGGGGTCTCCAGATTTCTATTAAAATAGTATATACAATGTGATTACAATGCATTATATCTCTATATAATATTTATTCATTTCCCTAGTCTTTTGAACTTCATGATCCTTTGATCAATTATTTTCAGAGAAGGAAATTGAAATTTCTTACATGGCAACTTTGACAAATGTGCAGCATATATATTGTATAGCACTCTCATGGGGGAACTTCAGAAATAAAATTAGTTCCATCAACATGCCCTGAGTTCATTGGCTTGGGCCTTCCTGGACCCTTTGTCGTGGTGAATGTGCAAAGGATTCTTTCACCTTTATCCCTTTTTTAGAAACATTGTCTAGGATCATTCTTATTACTCTTCCTAATTACCTTTCCCANGTGTGTGAGTGCATATAAGTGCCTGCACACACATATATACATAATTTAGTGGAAAAATTACTGTCTCAGCAGGCAATATATGCCTTCCATTTAGGAGAAGGGCAAAGATGATGATAAAATCATTAATTCTGTCAATATAAATGCTAAATAGAAATGGGAAATTGGTTCTCTGCCTTGTGTCACATTTTCTCCTGTAGGAAATTACAGCAGAGAAATTCAATCTGATGAACTTTTTGTGTTTGGAGCCCCCTCATCAAAGCTACAGCACGTGATAGGCAATAAATAGTGTGACACCTCTTAATTAAACTGTGCTATTGTTTAGCTCAAAATAAATGCTTTTTTTTTTGCTTGGCTAGTGAGCAAACTGCAAGCTCCCATGGGAATCATAACATAAAGAGGCCGTAAAAGTTAACCAAAATCAAATTGACAAGCATGCACTAATTATCTCTGGCATTATAGCTCTGCAAAGGTGGCTATAGGTTGAGAAATAATATAGGTTGAGAAGCAAGCCCATTAGTAGTAAAGCTCTGAGTGTTTTAATGTTTGTAAAAAGAGCATTTTTTACCTTTTATTCTGGGTATTTTATGCTTTGTATGATTTTCTACCTTTGTAAACCTGTACATTTCTAAATAATATCTAACCATCTCAGATAAGTTTGTAAGTTGAGTTTATAAAAGCATTATTTTGGAAAATAGCTACGTCATAGCTGGGGAAGCCTATTACAGACAGATGTAAACTTTTTCACATTGGATGATGGCAAGGACTTGTAGAAAGGTGGTGAAGAAAAAGGGGGCAAATATTCAAGAGATAACTGAGTCTGAATTCACAGTGTGTGTCAGACACAAGAAGATTTTTCAAAATCTTCCATGTATATCTGTGATTTGCTTTTCCAAATACATGGAGTACTTCTTGTTAATTGTGAATGTGAATTAAATTTCAAAGGCTGTGAAAAATGAAGGTCTTTTCTACCTCTTTTTCTGTGATCTTTTTAATTATTTTAATACATTTGTTTGTCTAGTAAGAAGGAAAATATGAAAAAAGTCATAGAAGGGCAGGGTATTAAGATGTATTTCTGAATGCAATCAATAGCTTTTTCAAACATAAAAATTTTCTAGAAATCTGAATTCTTTTTGTTCATGCTTTAGCTGTAATTTCCCTGGAAGTTCAGTCAAGAACTTGAAGAAAGAGAAGTGTTGCTCTTCAGTGTAAGACACTTGACCCGTGAGGGACTTTGCTTGCTTTAGACCCAACCACAGTATTCTACAATGAACAAATCAGTAAATGGAATTATTAATTCTGCTTTCACCCGTGGAGTGAGTAAATAAAATCAAAACTCAGTACAGGGAGAAGAAACTTAGCTCACCTCGTTTTTGGATTGTAGAAGTAAGAGCCAGGGTTTTCCTACAGCTGAAAAATGCAGAGAGCCCCCACCATAAGATCAGGGAGCAAGGATTTAGAACTGCCTTGGAAAGTTCCTATTGAAGATCCAATCTTGGTAATTTACTTAACTTTGAAGAGACAAATTTCCTGTTACTATGTCTCCAAGTTACCTTCATATGAAAAGATCGCTTGTGCTTGGCTTTACAGGCAAAAATCTGGATTAAAAATCATCCTGAAAGCAGTTGCTTCCTGTAACTCCCAAGTAATACTAATAGGTATTGTTGAACTCCCAGATGCACAGAGGCATTTTAAATGATGCATGTTTTCTTTTACCAGCTAACCTTTACTGATCTCTCAAGTCCTGTTATCTCTAGGAATCGATAGTCTAGCAGCAAACAGAATTATGAAAACACGGAAAGTGCTCAGAGATCCGTGACTTGGGGTGGAAATGATGGAAAACCCTGGGCTCGAATTACTGCTTGAAATATCGTCACTCTTATGGGCAAACAAGCCTCTTGCTTTGCCCATTAACCTGAGTATGAGGAACATTAGAAAGCAGCAGAGCTGAGCCCCGGGCCCCAAGGAGGATGCAGTGTTTGTTATTGCCCCGAGGAGGATGCAGTGTTTGTTATTGCTGCATTGGTGCGCAGCGCTGCACGGCTGCAATACAGAACGAGCCTGATCACCATCAGCAAAGCAGGTCCTGCAGCCACCCTGCTGTCAGAGAGGGATTTCACTGCCCCTCCAAAACTGAGGGATTGCTCCAAATCCCCTCGCAGGGAATTCAAATTCCCTTGCAGGGAATGCAAACGCGGTGCTGTTTTATTTGACCAAACTCCTGAATTGTTTTTGTGCTCTTTGCTGCAGGGAACAGAGTAAAACTTGTACAGAAAGGCAAAATAGCGTGTGCATGGTCAACTTAAATTCAAAATTAGAGACTGGGGGGAAAGAAATGACAATGAGAGGTAATTTTTTTCTCCAAAGGCTGTGGCACGTTCTCCCTCTCCAAATCTTTAATCCAGTTTGGGTGGTTTTGGAGGGCATGTAAAATCCAAACCAGGGTGAAGGATGGTTACCAGAGGGTTTAGTCAGCATCGGGAAAATTTGCCAAGTTTTAAATTTTACCTTTCCTACATAAAGTTCTGGGCCAGGGTGAGGATTGTCCCAGCAGCCAGCCCAGCAGCATTTTCTCAAGATTCTTCATGAGAGCAGTAGGTCCACACCTTTATGGCAGCTGGACCTTCTCTATTCACAGCTTTTATTTGTTCTAGATTTGTGTTTTTTCTTGTATCAGTAACCCTTAAAAACCATAGTTTTCTTCATGTATTCAGCCAGCTCTCTGAGGTAACTCCAGAAACAGTTCCCAACCAATTCTATTTTTGAGGGTCATCTGCTGAAAATAAGTCTGAAAAATTACAAAAATCACGGAAAAAAAAAAGCTTGGGGATACCCCGCCTCATGAGGTATAATATGCATTTTTACATCAGTTTAATCTATTTACTGCGGCATTCCTCTCTGTGTTTACAAGAGCTAAGAAAATGTCTCTGAATTCTTTATACCACATCCCTACACTTGGAAACCTTGGAAATGTTTAAATCTTTCAGCAAAGAGGTAGAGCAAGACCATATGAGCAAAACCTTGTGGCTTTGGAGGGCAGGGGAGAAGTAAAACTTTTGAACTTCTACTCAGACTTAACTGTGAGTGTTCAGATATTATTTCCTTTTTGTTTGCCTACTCAATTTAGTACAGACTGACATCCTCATCTTTCTCTGGTGTGATTCCACTGAGAGTAGCAAAACTGAGCTGATTTTTGTAATACCTTAAGCCATAATTTCTCTATTTATTTTCAGTGGTGGCTCATTTTAAAGCCAATCTGTAGAAATATAACATTTTGCTAACTAAGACCAAATACATAGATTAATGCAGGGTAAAAAGGTAATGTGAAATATTAAATACTGGGAATTTTTATTGTGAAGGAAATATGTTTTTTTATTTGAATCTATCTTTTATTTATGAAAATGAAAATTTTTATGTTTCAGCTGAATAGAAGTATTTGTGCACACTGATACTATTTTCCTTTTGTATTTCTATTCATAAATATTTTCGGTCCTCCCTCTATGTTAACTTTTTTTTTAGCCCCTTGATATTTAGGCTCCTGGGAATGTTTCTGTCCAGATTTTTTTCCTGCTATGTATAAGACAGAGAAATGAAGCTCCATTTTCTTAAGGAAGTAGGACTTAAGGAAAACCCAGTTACTCCCAGTAACAACATAACTGTTTCCTTTGTTTCTTATGAAGTGACTGAAATAGTTTTGTGATTTGTAGAGATTGAAAATGGAAAACACTGCAAAATAATCTGTACTGTATAAATACAAAGCAAGTCTGGAAATGCAGAGAGGCCCAGTGTGAGTGTCATCTTGTGTGGGATGTATTCTGCCCGAGCACTTTCTCATTCTGTGTTAAAAATACCTTTGCATCCTTCACGCTGGTGCCAAACAGAAAGTGCAAAGAAATTCTGGCCCAGGAGGAGACCACCTCTAGATGAGAGGAAACATATGCTCCAGAAGCTCTTTTTCATTCAGCCAGCCTGGCATAATCCTCACATTCCCAGACTGACTCTTGTCAGGATTTAAAAAATGCATGTGGGGGCAGCTGGAGTAGTTTCCGTTCCACTTTATTTAATCTGTGCCTCTCATCCTGCCACAGACTTGGCAGACAAATGCCAGCCTTCTTCAGCCCTTGCTGGAGATGACTACACCAAAGCCCTGGTATTGATTTTGGGATGATTTAGTGCCCCCGTGTCAGGAAGATGTCCATGGATTCTTTTATTCACGCTGTTACAGGAACGGTTTAAATTGGCAGGAATTCACAGTTCAGACTTCATCTCCAATCCATATGAACAGAATAGCATTGCCTTTCATTAGCTGTTAATGAATGATTTGGTATGGGCTGTGTGCTTGCTGAGTGGTCTCAGACCATCACCATGTGTTCATGGCCTCACTTGTTTTCTCTAAGATTTTCCTGACTCGTTTTGTTCTGAAGAGAGTTTAACATTTAGTTTCTTTATGCATTATATTAAAAAAATTCAACATACGTTTATTTATTTCAACTTATTCCACAGAACAAAATTCCACAAGCCTCTAAAAATAAAGTGGAAATGCCTGGAGGAGAAGGAAAAGCCAAGTACCAGACAGTCAGGGCAGGGCAAAACTGAGATCAACATGTGAAAAAGGGCCAACAGTTAAAATCAGACTTAATGCAGATAATCTGTTCATAATGTTTTGGGGGTTCTTTTTCACATTCTTTGGATGTTTATATGTGCAAAGAAGTCAGGACAAGATACACTCAGTAAAATCTTAACACATGCGTGAAAACATTGTAGTTTAACACAAGTGAATGTTAGAGGAAAAAACCCACATAAAAACTCATGTTTTATGAGGATTCAGAAATTATATTGCTGCTTATGGCTGTGTTGGACATAAGAAATCAGAAATATCTGTATGAGGAAATGTAGCCTTGGGTTCACGCCAGGCTCCAATGCAAGGAACAAGACAATTCAAACCCAAATTTTATTTCTATTTCATCATATTTGTGTTTGTGCACTCTAAATACATCTGAGATCGCATGTGTGGAGTTGAAAATCCATTGGTCAGTGAACCCATAATTAAGTAATATTAAGCAAAGTAATTTCTTTTATAACAATGTTGCATGCAGAGATGATATTGGAATTTAGGACAGAGAGAATGGGAATGTCTTCCAGTTTCTAAGGGGGACCTGGGTGCTGAATTTCTGTATCATCCCTGATAACAATCAAAGCACATTCAGTACAACTCAGCTTAAGCATGTGCAACAGCAGTAAAAACAAACATGCCAGCCAATGCCCTAAGAAAGGTTAGTCAAAACCTAATCTATTTTTATGCCAGGTCAAACATTCAAGAGGGAAAACAATTTTTCTGGCAATTCTTGATATTTTTCCCTATTTCTATTCCTTGTGTTCTTTTTTCCATACATTGAATTGCTGCAATGAGAAAATGACTGTTTCAGTTTTTACAGCTAATGAATAAAACAGTCAGACAGCATCAGGAAACTATCAGAAGATCCTTCTTCAAAAATAAAAGGAAGGCTTTTACCTCCTTTCAGCTTCTCTCAGGTAAAAGACTTGTTTGAGAATTGCTGCCTTATTTATCCCACATCCTTTTCTGGTGAAAAATGCCAAATTTATTTCCTCCACAGTAAGACTGCAGAGCTGGTATTTCATCTGTCTCACCTTTTAGGAACCTTTAGATCTATTTGTGTGTTTGTTTCACTGGCTGGCAAACCTAGAGGATTTTAGGGGTTCCAACTTGAGTGGAGATCTTCAAGTTTCCACTGAAAATTCTGACCACAGCAGCAGGAGAAACACAACACTTGAAGTTTTACCAGGTGTGGTATAAAAAAGGAGATTATATTCACATTTAGGCTGGAGAAGGAGTTTGCTGGTGCCATGTGGAGACTGCTGAGCTCTCCCAGTGACCACTCCAAGCAAGGAGGGAAAGAAATCTCTGGACTGGCCCCAGTTGTGGTGGATGATTTTATTCCCAAGGGAGAAAGAGCTGAACGGGCACCTGGGAATTGCAGCCTTGTGCAAGGGTGGCCTTTCCACATTCCCTCCCTCCAGGCCTCACTCCTTGGGCAAAACTCTTGGATACTGAGCCTTTAAAACTATTTTAATAATGGCAGAAAATGAATATGATGTATTGCCAGCGAAAATATATTAATCAAATTAAGAGTAATAAAAAGTCATTAAATTCACGGAGGGGATGGAAAGCTGAAGGGCTGCAGGTTTGCCAGATCCACTTCCTTTCTGGATGCTGCTACTGAGGCACAAGAGTGTTTGACTGATCCAGAGATGGGTGGGTGCAGTCCCTTTAATCGTTAAAAAAAATAAATTAATGAACACTCTGTGAGGTAAAACAAGCATAGCTGGAGAGGTTTTGGGGACTTGTTGTCCTTGGTAAAAATGAAGAAATAAGGAAAAAATTATGATGTTCTTAGAACATAAATATAAAATATTTTATTAAATAAAATCCATCATTTTACCTTGGTTTGGCTTAAAACTTTCCCATTAACTCCAAAGCAATCTGCTGGGTTTTTCTGTCTTTCTTATGAATATCAGCTTCTAAATGAGAAATAACCCTTCAAAATTATTTGAATACCATCCCTCTCTCCCAAAATTGAAAAGGAAATATTTTAATGTTTCCAAACTATTTCCCACCCATTTCTTTCAACCAACACTCTATGTTGAATCTGCTTTCAGTTTCTCAACAGTTTTGGTTTTGGCAGAATTCAGTTTTCCACTGAATTCTCCAATCTTTTCAAAAGAATACCTGACTTTGATCATGTGTCCCCTCATAAGAAATAGGTGTGTCTGTCTGGGAACAGCTAATACCAAAAATAAGAGACTGCAAGTGCTTAAATTAAATTCTTGAGGAATTAGGATGCTCAGGAGGGAAGGGAGATTTTAAGCTGAGGCTTACTCTTAAATTTTATGTCCCTTTGATTTTTGAAATTATCTGGAAATCTTGACAAAGTATTTCACAGTAACACCTATGATACACAGGGTGGAGAGGCTCTTATTGTTATGAATATTTTGATTTCCCCCCGTGTATCTTGGCTGCAGATGGGATGTAGAGTCTTGAAGAATTTTTCCCTGTACTAGAGCTCTAGAGAGTTTAAAGGTCTTTAAAGTCTGATTTTCCAGAGGGAATTGCAAAGCTAAGTACAATCCCTGACACCTCCAGAGGTTTAGTATCTGCCTTCAGGAAATCCACATCTCTTCATTTTGTAATTCTTGGATTTGGACCTCAGCAGTGTTAATAATTAAAAAAAAAAAAAAAGAAAGGAAAAGAAAAAAGTGAATGAATATTTAATATAATAAATGTCCTCAACATAATAGAAAACCATGGAGAAACGGGAGGAAAACTGAAGAGCTGTTTTCATAACGACCATGATTAATATTGTGTTATTTTAGAGCATCATGTTATATTTCAAATGGTGACTTAGCACAAAAGTACCATTACTGTGGGGTTTAAATTATTACTTATGAAGCTTTCTTCTGGTGGAGTGAGAATAAGGTTGGCCATATTAATGCATAAAGAAAAATGTTATTCCATTTAGGCCCACAGAGTGCTCTCCATAATCAGGCCCAGCACTGAGGACTGCAGTTTTAACAGGAAAGCACCATGAAAGGTTAATCAAACCTGAATATCCTGCTATGAGATGTGCTTTGATGGATGAGTTCTTTATGTGCAAATGGGGCAATTGACTCTCTCTGCACCTCTGAAGGGGTATTGATCTTCCACTTGTGCTGTGGATGCAGTGTTCTTAATTGGGCTATTTGATTTTTTGTTATGTCTAATTTCATCTGGTTTTTATTTTAGTAGGAAGGGCTCCCATTTATTGAAGTCTCTACAGCAGTAACGAGATTGTCATTTAAGTTAATTCTGTTTGTTTCAGTGGTAGAAAGGCTGCAAAACTGCCTTATTGATTTTGCTTATAATAAAATGCTGCTTAAAACATCTGTGGCAGCTGCAAGAACTCCATTTCAGGCTAAGAAAAAAAAACACTTAGAAAGGTTTTCCAGATCTGAAGTGGTAGAACAAAATCATGTGAAGGAGGAGCTTCTTTACTGTAAGGGTAAATGACTGGAGGAAAAGGAGTGGGGTTGAAATGAGGGGAGAATAAGGGAATATATTTGATGGCTGAGTGTTTCATGACATTTCTTTCTTTGCTGTTGAAGAAGCTCAGTGGGAGGACAGCAAACTCTGGGTCTCCAGACTCTGAAAGCTCTGCAGAGGTGAGAGCTGACTGACAATTCTTCAATGACAGCTGCCTCTACAGCCCCCTTGGCAGATCCTCCTTGGAAAACTTCCTGGAAGTTCTCTCTGCTGGACAGCCAGGGAGCTTTCATGTTTTGTGAACTCTGAAAGCTGAGCTTCCTTCAAGAGCAGCCCCTGTGTCCCAGCAAATTATTTCCAATGCTCTGTCCTTGATAGTAGTTAGGTGCATTCTGATTAAAGCCTGCCAGGTTTGTTTGCCCTGTGGAATAACTTGGTCTCTGACATGTAAGATAATGTTAATGAACATGGAATTGCTATTAAAACAACTTCCAGGACCAGTATCCTCTGTACAACCAAGTCAGGCTTAATATTGCTTGACAATAGAGAAGAATGTGTCACAGATAAGGGATGTCACCTGAGGTGCTTGTGGGATGGAAGGAAATGAGACATTTTCAGGAAAATAAGTTGCACTGACACAGAAGTTTGCTGCAGCACCCAGCGGGGAGCTGCCTTTGGCATGTTATCCAAGAAAGGAGTGTGCTTTCTTCCCTGAGAGCCCCTCTTTTCCTGCAGGCCTTTCTGCTTCCTCAAGCACTGACACATGTTCCTCTGCAGCAGCCAGGGTGAAAACGGTGATGCAGTCCAGGCAGCCCTTGAATTTCCATGCAGAGCCCTTCCAGCTTGAATTACTCACCCAGGACACTGGAGCAGGAACTCTGCTGGCTCTCTCTGCTCCACGTGCAGCTGCTGGTCCCACACCAGCAAAGGCTGCTCTGCCTTTCTGAGCGCAGAAATGCTCCTCTTGTCAGCTCCAAGCAGATGTCTCCTGGAGACAGAGCTATAGGGAAAGGTCACCAAAGATCCAGTTTGTGCCTGGAGTAAAGCTTGGGACAGAATTTTGTCCTTGGTTATTAGAAAGCCAACAGACCAACTAGTACTCCAGTAAACAGGACAAAAGTAGTCCTCAGCTTTGCCATTTCCTATCTGTACTGGTGGGCCTAGACCAACTGAACACCACAATCTCCCAAACTACTTTTCCTCTTTGGGGACATTAAAAATAATCTTTCTTTATTATCAGCGATTAAGATTAATAGGCCTCATTCTCGTCTTTGGCTTTCCAGGACCAATTCTCTGCACACTCTAAGCTGGTCTAAATTGTGGTTAATTTGTCAAAAGAGAGAGAGTCATATTTTTTTTCCTTTTGCCATCTTACCCTCCTTGCTTTTGTCTGTATCCACCTTCTCAGGTAAGGCAGAATTTTACCTGAATCTTCATTTCCATGGTTAATTTGGCTGTGTGGTTGCAAAGTTGCCTGTGTCAGCACACACAGGGAGTGGTGAGGCTGCAGTGTTGCCTTACATTACAGCTCCTGTGAAAATCCTGCTGTAGCAAACAGGTTTCCAGCCTGATGTGTCAGCTAAGCCCAACTGAGTGATCCAGGGCTACAAAAAACTTCCTTGTGTCCCCATCTCCCTTCCCTCTCCACGTATCCCACGTGATCAGTTCAACTTTCCCTGCCTCAGACATTTTTCCTGCCCTACGTTTAACCACAATATCCTGTTCCTGCAGGTGCACATCCCTCTCTGCAGCCAGGGTTGTGTCCATCCTGGGGAATATTTTCCAGAAGCTGGTGGATGCACTCGCTGGAAGTTGCCTCCCTTGTGCACAGTTACTGCTCACAGCTCAGTGCTGCTGCTTTTCTTTTCCATCTCTCTCTAGCTTCTCCCCAGGATGTTAGGACTTAAATTTTCTTCCCGTTGTAATGACTGGGTGCCTACTTTCTTGGATTTTTTTTTCCTGAGCAATTCGTCAGCCCAGCACTTTCAGCAGAACAACATACCTTGTATATGCTAAACAGAATGAAAAATCAGGTGAAGTCAAGAGCAGTGGAGTATGAAACAACAGAGCAAGTTGACACTTTGCAGTTTCAATTCTTTTCATATGTTAAGATTTTGATGTTTCAGAGGTTTCCAGCTCTTCCTGTTTTTACCATCTCTAGAAAGTTGAAAAGCTGAGTCATAAAGAAAGTCAAGCCCTTCTGCTTCAACATTGTAAAAACCAATGGGTTAATCAGTGTTCCAAGCACGCATTCAGCCTTTTGCTATGCAGAAAGTTGTAAATTTTTTTAGGCTGAATCTTTCCTTTGAATGTATGATTGACTTGGGTTCTTTGTTTTGGATTTAAAAAAGTGTCTGAGGAATGTCTACTGTGCTCCTTGGTTTTCTGCCCCAGTCCTGCCAAAACAATGTTGTCAGAACCAATTGTGCTTTCCAACCATTTAAAAAAATCACTTTCTTCTGAAAGGGATAAACAAGTTTTGAATCAGACTTCATATACCCAACTTCCAGCTAAACCAGGCATGGCAAGCACAAGGCCAGGAGAGATGTAGAAAAACTGACAGAACAGAGAGCTTTCATGTAAGGTAACAATGCAGGTCAAGAAAAGCCACAAAGCAAAAGGAGAAGGGATTAAAGATGTCAGATGACCAGCAGCAAAGGCAAAACCTTTCAGAAAGGAGTAGATTCTGCTGGAGGCTTTTACAGTTATGCCAATCTGGACTTAAGACTGCTCTGGGGATCTGTTGGAATGAATGAGAAGTGCTGTGGAAATGGGATTTTTACTACCAGAATCCATGTCTGAGAGTTACAGCCAGGAGCACTACTCAGCCATGGTTTCCTTTCCTGACTGTACATTTTAATGTTACAAAGGTAGAACAAGTTTTTTAGCTTTTGAAATTCATATTTTTAGAAAAAGGTTTTATGAAAGGACTAAGAAGAGCATTAATTTAGTATCTATCTTAGATAGCAGTTTGTTATTTGCCCTATCTAGAATGAGATTAAATCATTCCTTCATAATTTAATCCACTCTGTTCAAGTTAAATATCTTAATTTAAGATAAGAGTAGTTTCTCTCTCAAAACTGTACACAACCTTATAAAAGAGAAATTGGATTTTCCTTATTGGAACCCAGTTTTCAGGCAATGGAAGTGCAGTTTATTTCACATGACAGTGGCTGTGCTGTGCCTCTGAATGGTGTTGAAGAGGAGAGGTGCAGTAAGAAAGAAGAAAAGGTCAGGATGCACTTTTAGCACACATGGTTAGACCACAGCCCCTTTCAGTGTGTAGGTAATTCAAATAATTCAGGTAATTCACCTCACAGAGATAATTCATGTTTAGAAAGAAGTGCCTCCCTAGGTGGGGCTGGCAGATTGGCAAAGCAGTGGTAAAACTATATCATATAATCAGGCAAATTGGGGAAAAAAAGAGGCACATCAGGGTGGTGTTCTCATGCCCAGATTAGTTTAATGATTTCTAAAGAGCCATCTTCCCTGGGGCTTGTCTTGTTTTCGGTCAAACCTAAAAACCAGAGCTCTTTTGGAGCTTTCTCATCACTTGAGAAGCCCAGGGAACCTGGAGATTGCTCAGTGCCATGAGCCGGGTCTCCCTAAGAGAGTCCAGGCCCTTCAGAAATCCGTGCCTACAGCAGCATTACTCAGTGTGAAACCAGGTTGTAAAAGATTTCCCTGAGGCTCAGAATAAGTATTCTACATCCACACCATATTCTTTCAAAGGCATGTAATGCTTTAAAAATATAGAGGCAGGCCATGGTTTTTAACCTTATCTAAAAGCAGTTTGGTACACTAAAAACTCCCACAGATGCAAACATCATGTTGATATATTTGCTCTTATCTGATAATACAGAGAACATATATTCCAAAGCAGCTCTCAAATGACACAAACACTACAACAGACCCCACACTGTACCCTCTTAAATCTTGGGGGCTTTAAAAGGTGTGACAAGGCAGGAGTTTGCAGCAGCAAGGTCTGAGAGGAGGTGATAAAGGAGTTTTCATATATTTTTCTCCCCTGCCCTTACCCCAGTACAAGCCAAAAAAAGACTTGCTGGCCTGTAACAGAGCTGTTGAGCACTTCTGTGCAGTCTGAGTGTTTTGGGTTTTTTTTTCTCTTTAAAAATATGATATGAGTTTGCAGCATCTCGTCAGAACAACCGATGGTTTGAAATTGCCTCCTGCCAGCTGAGTTATTGCCTGTCTTAAATCATTATTCCAACAAAACCACCGGGGCCCTGAGGCCACTAGAGGGTCCTGACCCCCTTCCCCAGGGTTTCCCCAGCCTGCCCAGGGTCCAGAATCCCTGGGACTGCCAGCCCCTGCCCCTGATGCCAGAGCAGAGCCCAGCCTGGCCCCCTGTCCCCAGGGAGGTGCCCGGGGCTGGGGCTGCCCCAGTGCCCCTTCCTCAGCAAGGCTGAACCCCAAGTGAAACCCTGGTTTGTTTCTCCTGGGGTTATTTTGGAATCTGCAGTGTTTTGGCTTGGTTGTCATCTCTTGTCACTGTACTCACAAAGGCACAGCCGTGTTGAGAAAAATCAGAAGTAAAAGAATAAGAGGTCACACATTCAGGAGGCTGCCGTTTGCTGCCTGTGTTTGGCTGTGGAAGAGAGGGAAAAGGTTCAAATTCCTGGCAAACAGGGGCAGAATTCTTTCTGATGAAGCCTGTGATGATGCACTAGCCATGGCTCAAAATCATCCCCCAGAAGGGTCACTCCAGATGAGGTTTGGAATTTTAGTTTTCTGTGGTGCTGCATGAAGGTGCAAAGCCCACATCTGAATCCCTGTGACCTCGGAAGAGATTTCTGATTCTTCCAGTTCCCTGTTGCTGATTTTAAACTTTTACAGCTGGGGTATAATTTGTTTGTGCCTGGGAGAGCTCCTGCCCTGAATCCAATGTTGCCAATAAAGGATAGCACCTTGCTTATCTCCACTAGATTTGTCTAAAAAGGAAACCCTAGAAAACAAATGATGTCACGACTGCCATTTGCTCTCAGCCCCTATTTGTTCATTTGTTTTCAGCGTGGAAAAAGTATGTAAGCATCTTTCTAATGGATGGAACTCATTCTTTCCATTCTATAGAAGCTCTTCTTTAGAGAGGACTTGCTGCAAACAGAGAGAAGAATCTGACAGGTTTTCTAAATACATGGGCAAATTCTCTTTTTGATTTCTAATTTCTTTTCTAAGTTTGAGTGGTTTGGGTGTTTATTTTTATTTTTAAATCCTTAGTTGCTTTAACAGTGTCTTTGCTTTCTACTCAGTCTCTCACAGGTAGATCAACACATAATTTTCTGGGTGCCAGAACAATCCAACCCCTTGTTAACATGACTGGACATTGACATTCCTGTACTAGATTAATGAAATTCATTTTTTAAAACAGCTACAGCCCAGAAGTACATGGAAACACTGCACCAATCAAAACTAATGAAAGGAGCCTTAAAATGGAAATGGAGCAGTGCTTAAGATGACCTAATGTTACACATGCATGTGCTTTCTAGTATTGACTTCAAGTACTTTTGGACATTTTAAAAGGTGATAATTTAAATTTTAAGTTACTTTGACAGATTAATAATTATATTCTTCTAAAGTTCAATTGGCTCAGGAAACGATTTTCTTTTTTTTTAAACTGACAGAGCAAAGTTTATCTGCAAAGAGAAGCAATAACACCCTCTAAGAAGATTTCAAGCCCCTGAATATTAATTTACATAATGTTCCTGCTTTGGATCAATGGGAAAGGAGGAAATTGTTTTCATATAAGAGGAGAATTTTACCTTTAAGGCCAAATCAACCCTTGTGAAGAAGATTTTTGTCATCTTTTGAAATGTCTAATAAAACAAGGGGCATTAAGTTTGTCATTATATAAAATTTTCAAATCTCCAGTTTTGAAAACATTATGCAATAGTCTGTTTTCTGATTTTTGTCTGCAGCCATGCAACAATAGCAGATTTTTCAGTAACCTGTGTCTTCTCTAAGGATACCTACTGTGAATTTGCATATTCTTGCAGTGTGGAGTTGGTATTACAATAACCACGTTTTTGGGACTTTCCCTTAGGTGTTCCCACAGGAATGTACTTACCCCCTTGAACTCATTGCTCACCTGCACAGGGCTCTGTGCTCTTCATTTCTCTTTCAGAGGCAGAGCTATATTCTCACACAGAGATTTTAAAGTGGAGGGAAGGAATTATGGTGAATGTGAGGAAAATTGCCCAAAGAACACCTAGAAAATCTAAACGGTAGAATTTACTGATACAGCATCACATCTAAGCACCTCTGTGGTGATGTGATAGTTGGAAAAGAGTTTATAGAGTTATAGATGTCCAAAATCAAGACATTGTTCAGATTTGTGGTAGATGGTGCTGAGACACCCACAGAGCCCCCCTTAACTCCAGATGTTGTTCCATAGCCTTGGTCCCAGATAAAATTGTTCTGTCAAGGTAAGGTCTGACCAGGGGCTGGAAGTATTGATCCTTCAGCTGATGATCCTGGGAGATGAGAAAACCATCNCCGGGAGAGAAAAAACCCAACAAAAAAAAAAAAAAAAAAAAAGCTTTGCCCTGTGTCAGCAGAAACACTGTGTGGTTTTGAAATGCAGTGTTTAAGAACAGTGCCTTGTGAAGAACACTGGCAAGGTGATTGTTCCTCTGAGGTGCAACCTGATTTCAGGGTCATGCAAAATGTATGGGGTGATCCACAAGATACTTTTACTAACCAAAAAGGAACAAACAAAAACAGACACCAAAAAAACTCAAAAAAAACCCCAAAAAAAACCCCAAAACAAAACAAAACCAACCAACCAAACAAAACCCCACCAAGAATATTTCTTTTTTGTAGGACCTTCTAATATTGGAAAAGTTTGTTGTTTTTTTAAATAAAATGAATATGAGGGCATGGCTTGAGCTGTGCAGGGTTTTCCTGACTGGTTGAAACTCTGAAGA
This sequence comes from Cisticola juncidis, assembly GCA_013400215.1. Lineage (NCBI taxonomy): Eukaryota > Metazoa > Chordata > Aves > Passeriformes > Cisticolidae > Cisticola > Cisticola juncidis. The sequence continues at coordinate 130,521 of VXBR01002557.1, read as the reverse complement.
TTAGAAAGGTGATCTTGGAAATTCAAAGACAGATTCTGTTGATTGGTAATGGGCACCACTCTTCTCCCCCACATCACCCCAGTGCATTGATCACAGGACTTAGCACAGGAACATGCCTGATCTCTCAGTTTCCCCATTGTGGCTGCAGCCAGTTTGGCAGAAGTTTGGGAAGTCACAGACCAACCAAGGGAAACTCCTCAACAGTGTAAAAGAAATCTGTTTCTTTTAGTCATTTCACAAGTGGCTGGTTCTACAAGAGGAGTTTATGTGCAATTAAATTAGTGTAATAACTGTCTTCTCTGAATCTAATGGGATGATGTGAGAACAGAACAATGCAGGAGCACAGTCTGGTCAAGCAGTCACCCTAAGAGAGGGAATGATGTCATCTCCAAAGAGGATATCAGATGCTTCTCTAATTTACAGAGGGAAAGTTTTCAGAACTGCTTGCTGCAATTCTGAAAGATGCCAAGAGCCTACAGTGGTTCTGTGCTGCTCCCAGTGGGCTGTAATTACAGTTATAAATGAGCTTTCCCTTCTGAGGGTTAGCTCTGTCCTCCCTGAGCAACTGAAGGGAAATAGAAGTGGAGCCAGGACTAGGCAAGGGACAAGAGCAAAGCTGTGGGTCAGGGAAAAGAGGGGAAAGGAAGGGATGAACAGACCCTGTCAAGGCAGCCGAGTTAATTCCTTATTTTTACTATAAGCAGAACAAACAAAATAGCTGCTCCAGTGAGTTATTTACATCAGTGTGCTTCAGAGCAGATGGAGGGCTTTATATCCCATTATGAAAGGCATGAAAGTTACAGTGACATGAGTCCTAATTATGAACAACTTAAACTGCACCATCTGCATTTAACAAAGCTCCATATGCGGGGGGATGGTGGAGCTTGGCTGCCTGCATTTGTCAGCAACACGTGCAAAATAGACACGGGCAGGAAGGACCTGAGGATGCTCTGAGAGAGGAACTGGGAGTGTTTGTGGTGTCCCTTGTGCCCTCACTGACCAAACAGAAAACTGGGGCAAGAGTCACCCCAGGATAGAATTATTGCCTCCTGTTAAGAGGGGTATTCCTATGTGTTTGCCAATTTCAGCTTTTTGGCCATCCAGTCTTAGCTAACACCTCCTTTTAGGTTTTTTTTTAAGTTTTTTCTCTTTTTTTTTCTTTTTATTTTTGGCAGAAATTCTCTCATCATCTTCCCCATGGCAGTCTGAGCAGAAAGTGTGTAATTTTAGATGCTCAGATTGAAAGCTCAATCCTTTTGCCACTGACAGCCACCCTGCCATGCAAATTTCAGCTTAAGGGATCTGGTGATTTCAGTTTAATGGAGAATGAGAAAATTGATCTTTCTTTGAAAAAGGAAATTTCATTGAGGAAAACAGCCCTCGTTACCCAAAACACAAATTAGTGTCCAAAAGTTTGACTTGAAAGGGGGTCCTTCTATTCTCTGCAGCAGGAGGAATTGTTTCTCTGCTTCCTTAAAGAGCCTTAAACACAGTCTGTAACTGAGAGGAGATTCAGCAGGGGAGTGCTTATTTTCCTTCTGACACTAGCAGTTAGTTCCACAGGAGAAAATTTTAAGACCAGAGCCACACTTAGCTGCCTCTTCCACATAATTATGGCCACTTGAAATACGAGGGAATTCCAGGCAGTGTGCAAAAAGCTTTGGTTGAAAAGATGAAATTTCCAGTGAACATAAAATTATGCTTTTTTTTTCTGCATGCTTGCATGGGGAAAAAAAAAGGTGAAGGAGGTCAGATATGTGCGTGCCTCTGGTTATCACAGGTTATGCCTCTGGTATCACATCCCTGGCTCTGCCTTCAGAGCTCCAAAAACACAGCCTAGCAACAGCAACCTCCTAAATCCAGGCCACTCATGGCCCTGCCCTCAACCACCCCTCTCCTCCCTCTTTCAGAAAGGCTTTTGATCTGGAGCAGAGTGAATAGCTGGTGAACTCTTGAGGTGACAAACATCTTGCTCCAGGAGGGTTTTGTGAATCATCTTTTACTGAAAGATGGCAGGAGCTGAAGTAGCTGTTATTACACTGGGTTCAGTTCCTCCTCAGGCTGGACTCTGTATCTCTGGGAGAAAAAAACAAAATACTGAGTTAGGAACAAAAAAAAAAAGTGAGGTCTTTATAAGCAAAAGTAATTGGGTGAACACAGCGTGATTGAAAAGTGAGAGGGGATCATTAATGTCTGTTTTCACAGAAATCTGGATGTAAGGATTAAGCTGACTGTAATGGATTCCTCCCACCTCTGTTTCCCCCCTTTCCATTCTGCTGCCTCTGATATGGAGATTTGCACTGACCTCTGGGCTTCTAAATCTTGCAATTTGCCAGCTCTTTGAGAGAAGCACATTCTCACTGGCCACTTAATTCCTTTTTGATCAGTATTACGTGACACCAGCAATCAGAAGGCCTTTGATTCCCCAGCACAAAAGGGAGAATGGAAATGTACCTTTTTCCCCCTACCACAGCACTGCCATGAGCCAGGGGCTGTAATCCTGGTTTCATTTTTTCTTTCCTGTTTTTAGTGATTTTAGAAGCCCAGCTTCTAGCTAAGCAAGAACAAGATAAGACAAGTTCTTTTACCATCTGAATACTGAGGGAATAAATCTTTTTATCTCTCCCTGACTTCAGGTGCAGGAAGTAAAAAACCTTTTCTGTATGAACACTGAATAGGACTGGTCCATTTTACTTTCCCTGTAGCAGTAGCTGCATTTCTAAAAGGAGACCTATTTAACCACATAAAACAGCAGGAAGTGTGAGGACAAAATGGAGCTGTTTTCAAGAAGACAACACTGAAAACTCAGATATAGCAGACACAGGGAGTAAAACCACCCTCCATTAAAGCTGTGACTGCAGGATTCTGGAGAAACTCCTTGAAATATTATTTCACGAGTCTCAGGCAAATGTTTTCTTTACCAGCACAAGTATTTAAATACAAAAATATGTAAATAATCAGGGTGAAAATAAAAAAGAAAAGTGAGTTTAGATGTAAGGTGAAAAGTTGTCTTTGTTTCCTGTTTTATACCCAATTTCTGCTCCACTTTCTGTGTGTATATGGTGTATGGACACTCCTTTCCTGAGGATATCCATGGTAAAGAGTTGATATTTTATCAGTTTTTGAAGTGTTGCTTGCATCTTGTTTGCCAAAAAATGCTGTAATTTTATAGAAAACCAAAAAAGCCATCCCCTTCTGTGTTATTAAAAAAAAAACAAACCACATATATATCAAAATAATCATGCCATAGATTGATTCATATAGCTTTACATATGTGATACATTAAAATGGTCTTAAATTAGAAAAAAGGGAAAAATAACTTGGGCTGAGAGTTAAAATAATTTCACTTCTTTATTCCTCTCTTTCATTCCCTCTCCACAATGAAAAACAAAACACCTGTTTTAGTTTAGTTAATGGAATTTGTAAATAAGCATTAGCAAATTTAGGATTTTAGAAACAAATTGATTAATATCCAGCGTGAATATGTACAACTGAGAGAAAAATACATGTTTAAGGTTGCTACCAGAGGATTAGGAAACTATGAGTCAAAGTGCCAAGAAAGGGGGAAACCACTTAAATCATCAGTCTTTGTTTTATCCATAGGAGTCTGAGGGCTAAATTAAAATTCTGCATAGTGTTAATGAGAGCAGAAACCATCGCTGTCTTTAATATTGTGCTAGTTTGTGAAAAGGATTCAATAACATAATGAGGGTGTAGCCCCAGTGGTCCAGTTCTGTGCCCCTAAAGTTAATATTGAAAAGGCAAAGCCATGATGGGGTGAGAGGATTTTTTTCAGCTACACAGAAAAAGAGCTCCAGTTTGTAAACTAAATGCCCTTGCTAGCTCTGCTGAGGTGTCTATAAAAGGAACTTCCCTGACTGTGGAAGTTCCTTAACCTGGCAGTGAATCATCCATCACTGAGTGCTGGATGTAATTACTGAAGTCAGGAGGGTTTTCCCAGTGTCCTCTAGGCTGGGAAGACTCAAACATCTTGGATTTGACAAACAACCCCCAAGCCCTTCCCTGACCTTGGCTATGAAATTCTGGTCAATCAGACGAAACACAATTTTTTTTTTAAACTGCTCTCTCATCTTGGTTGTAGAGCCTACCATTGGTTATTGAAGACAGATTCAAATTACAAATTTTTGCTTCACAGGAAATGAACAATTTCTGCATGGGATTTTATAAACCTCCTATTTTTTACAAATAAAAATTAAAAAAAAATTTTTTTGATAACTTGAATTACTGTACTCCAGCAAAGCAAACATTTTGTCTTTTAATTTTTAAGGATGATGCAAACATCAAACACTTTGATGAAGTTTAAAACCAAAAAATCACGAACAAAAAAAAAATCCTATTTGAAATTAATAGGAAGCTGTGGTTTTAAAAAGATCAGCATTTTCCCAGAAATGTATTCTGATGGACGATATTTGACCCTTTCAGTTGTTTTTAAGTAAAAATAACACTCTTTTGATGAATGGTTGGACATGGAGAGAGAATGGGTTTGATTTCATTTTGGTGACTCAGGTACCATGTAGCAAAAACAAGTTATGAAAGCTGGGCTTCTGTGATACTCAAACTGTATAAAATGAAAAGTTACTTATGTTTTCTAACTTTTCTTTGGTTTTTGATCTTCTGTTCCACTGTTAAACATGAAGTCCTGTGATGAAAATTATTTTAGAACAGTTATCTATAGCATAAAGTTATTGTGAAATATGTAAGCAAATGAAATAATAATTAGAAAAGGTTAATTTCCATCCTGAAAATTCTCCTTTGATTCATGAGCAGAGTTTATAAAAGGAACTGAGCCTGAAGCTGTTGTACCTGGCTTGTTTAAAAGCCAATATTTTACTGTTGCTCTCTCTGTTATTTATTGCTGTATGGTTTGAAAATGCAAGTGGCAGAAACAGCAAGAGCCTCTTGTGGGAGCAGGTCCCTGCTTAGTCCCAGCTTAATGAGAGAAGCACCAAAAATCTGCCTTTTTTTTTTGTTGTTGGTGGTGGTGGTTTTGGTTTTTTTTGTTTTTTTGGGGGGGTTGGGGGTTTTTTTGTTTGTTTGTTTCTTTGGGTTTTTTGTTTGTTTTTGTTTTTGTTTTGTTTATTTTGTTTGTTTAAGAGTGGGAATCACTGCTCTGTTTCTGGAAAGAGAAGGCTGCAAAAAGCCCATGAGGTGTTCACTTGGTAGAAATAATCTGCCTAAGACACTGCAGCAGCTCTGAGTTCCACCAGCTAAAATACCAATGAATTATTAGGATGGGGATGGGCCAAGGTGGAGGCAGAGAAACAGAAAGTACAAATGAGATCTTGGAAGACAAAGCTTTTTTTCCACTGATGTAGAACTACATTTAATTATCCAGCATGGTTTGAGAGCAGATATCAAGTTTATTTATAACCTTCAGGGTAGAAATTCATCAAAGAGAGCTTTCCTCACTGTCTCTGCTTTGTATCTGCAGCAGAAGTAAAAAATAACCAGAGTGAGATTTGCTTGATGCAGCACTGGAACTTTCATGTTAGTATGTACAAAAACATACACACAGGTATTAATTGTCTAGGATGATAATAATAGGCCATCTATGAATTTATAACTTATTAACTACCAGGACAAAAGCAGCAAGTTTTTAGCATCTGTGGCTCCAGGCAGCAAACAGCCCAATCTGCTGATCCAAGATTCAGCTCTGTTGAAATTATAAAAGTGTGGTCTAACTTTGAGAGAAACATCTCCTCATTTCACATGGTCCATTGCAGGAAATGCTGCATTTTCTGTGCAGTGGGACTGACAGTGACATTTGGATGGACACCTCATGGTGGTCACCTGCAAATGGAGCCACAGGACCACCTTCCTGAGCCTCAGGTGTTCCCATCCTTCAGAGCTGTGAGTCTTGTGCCTTTTATGGTGTTTTGCAGTAGAATTTCTTAGTTTGAGAGGAATCCCTGGGCAAATAACTGAAGTAATGTCAGCAGAACATTTGGGGATATTTTTTGGTTGTTTGGGGTTTTTGGTTGGTTGGTTTTGATTGGGTTGGTGTTTTTTTTTT
>VXBR01002557.1:34990-124429 GCA_013400215.1 Cisticola juncidis | reverse complement strand
TTTTTTTGTTTGGGTTTTTTTGGTTGGCTGGTTGGTTTTGTGGTTTTGGTGGGGGTTTTTTTTGTTTTGGTTTTTTTTGGTGGGGGGGTTGGGGTTTGTTTTGTTTTGGTTTGTTTTTTTGTGTGTGTTTTTTATGTTGGTTTTTGGGGGTTTTTTTGTTTGTTTTTTTTTTTTGTTTGTTTGTTTGTTTTGTTTTTTGTTGTTTTGTTTTGTTGTTTGGGTTTTTTGGGGGAGGATTAAGATAACTTTAAAAAAGGAGGCCCACACCTGTCCCACTCCAGGTGGAGGAGGGCAACTGAACTCAGGTTTTCTGCATCTCCTGTGTGTCTGCACCTGTGCCCTGGAGGGCTCTGGTGCTGCCCAAGCTCCTGAGCAAAAAAATGCTCTGAGAATTATTTTAATAAGGACAAATTCACCAAAAGTTACTGAGATCATTGCTGTGCAAGCAGCAGCTTCTTTGGGATCTGGATTGATGCTGATGTTGTTCCTGCAAGGACTGTAAGTGACATCTCATTTGGTTTTTATTCTCTAACTGAGCCTTGCTTGTTGTATTCAGCCTAACTTTGGGAAAATGGATGAAAATCTGAACATAATGTAGAGGAAAGAAGCTTTGAAGCTTTTCTTGTACTTTTTCCCTTTTGGCATTTTTTTGGTAGTGATGAAATAACTGAATGTATCAAGTTCATCATCTGCAAAAAGTACTTAACTTTTTTTGGTGTGATAACATAAAATAAGCAAATTCTGATATGTCAAAAATATTATTAGGACAAGAAAAATCATCTCTATGAAATAACTTCATCTGTTCCAACATTTTTGCATTTTTTTGCTTCTCTCTAATTATATATACATATGTATCTACAGGCAAACTTTCATAAAAGGGGCAGAATGAACGGAGATTTATAAAGTATATTTTTATCTTTCACTCTTGAAATAGTTGTCAACTGAGATTATGTAAATATCACAGGGAATGAAGCAAGATCCTGTAGTGATTAAGGAGGTTTTAAAAATAACACCTGGTAGATCTGCCCTGAGAGCAGATTTTTCTTGCATAAAGTTGGTTGAATTTCATTTGTTTCTTTTGGGGTTTGCTTGTTTACTTGGTCAATTTTTGTTTGGTTTTAGAAATGATTTGTAGAGGATGCTGAAAAGTATTTCAGGAGTAAAATGTAATTGCATTTACCTGCTGAGATTTGAGGTTGTATTTTAAATTTACCCCTCTCCAACTTCTTGTGATAATCTGGCTTTTCTGTACTCAGTAAGAGGGACATTTCACTGTGTATTTACAAGACACCACAGAACTTGCCAAAATTCTTTTTCATTGGGTCTTTATTGTCCTCTCTAAAACATGATAAGATTGTCACGTCTTGTAAATACAATATTTTTGGTGTTAGAACAGTTTATATCTCTTTCTTTCTCCAGCGTTCATGATGGGTATCTCAGGAGATGAAAAGTTTCTGTCTGCAGTTTGTTAAGGGGGTTTATTAATTTATTAGTGCTTCCCAAACATGAATGAATTTATTTTCATATCAGTCAGTTCCCCTACACAGATAGAAAAATGAGGGCTGTAAAGGAAAATGAAAATTGGTGTGTCAAAATCTGTGACTGAGGAGAAAAGGTGGCATTGGATAAACAACTCTCTGGGCCAATTTACATATCCAAAATAATTCATTAGTATTTTTAGCTGTTATGGTTCAGTTGTACTAGAAAATGACAAAGCAAAATTAATGTGTTCTCTTTTGATAGGTCTGGTTAAATCACTTTAGGGTAATTACTCACCATTTAGTGCAAATTTTATGTTAAAATAGCTGCCTACAAATACTTTTCCAGTATTAAATCTTCACTTCTAACCACTGACAAGCCTTCCATATGGACTGAAGATTCTGTATGCTATTTAAACTTGCAAGTTTTCAGCTGGACAGTTTCTGATACTTGATCACTTTCTAATCCATGGCATTTTTTTTTTTTTTTTCTCCAAACCTTTCCTATTTGCCGGTTGCCCATNAATAGCTGCCTACAAATACTTTTCCAGTATTAAATCTTCACTTCTAACCACTGACAAGCCTTCCATATGGACTGAAGATTCTGTATGCTATTTAAACTTGCAAGTTTTCAGCTGGACAGTTTCTGATACTTGATCACTTTCTAATCCATGGCATTTTTTTTTTTTGTTCTGTCTAACCTTTGTGTATTGCCATGCGGCCAAGCGCTGTCATTGATCAATTTTATGTCTCTCATTAAATTTGCATGACTTTCCAAAATAAAATCTCCAAATTTTCTCAGTCGGATCATTCATATCTTCCACATAAACAGATGAACACTGTGATACTGTGGCAACTGATAGTATTTAGAATAATTTGTATAAATTCTAGGAATGGCTGGTGTTGGCATGTTATTGATTGTGCTTACTGAAACTCTCATTTTGCAGACAGGAACTGATTTGTCTCTCCAAAGTGTCTCTGTGTTCCTGTTTCTTGGTGTGAGTGTTGCATGATTAGGACACTGATGCTCAGGAAATACAAGTTTTTGATGGAACTAGAAAGTGAGGGCTTTGTTTTCTGTAGTCAGGCAACTGCACTAAGCTTACAGGGTGTTTATTTCCCATCTGCCTGGGTTAAAGCTGGCTCAGAAATGTTTGCAATGTGTAATAGCTGCCGAGTTAGCTCTGTGTGTAGCAGACACAGAGAAACAACCACTGCAGTCTAGACAGTCTGCAGGAAAACATGGGGGTTCCTTAAATTAGAATAATGCTCTGCTCTCAGGATTAATGTGCTCAGCTCTGGCGCCTCTTGTTCCTCCCTTGTGTTAGAGAGAGCTGGCACAGCTCTCCATGGGACTCCTGGGCTGGATTCAGGTTTAAAAGGGAAAAAAAGAGAGGAAAAAAAGCCAAAAAACCTCTATCTCCTTTGTTCAGACTGGTTTTGGGTATATATTACACAGTGCAGCCCCAGAAATACTGTTCCAGTGGGAGAGAACCTGGATTCACATCCTGCACATGAACAGCCCAGCCTGGGGAGCTCATGCAGACAAGAGAAGGTGGAAACATCCTGGGTGGTCCAGGCAAATGCCCTTTTATACCCTAAAGTAGCATTTTAGTGTTTAAAACAAGTACTTCAGCCCAAGCCCAAGCAGTGCCTGTCTTGTGTCAGTGAGGCTTTAGTTGCCTGTTGGTGTCTGGTCTTAGGTAGGTGTGAGAATTGCTCACCCCATAGCAACTGCCTCAAGCCAGAGGTTTGTGAGTTTTCCTCTCCTTTTTGAGTGAGTATTCCTCTCCTTTTTGAGTGAGTATTCCTCTCCTTTTTGTGAGTGAGTATTCCTCTCCTTTTTGAGTGAGTATTCCTCTCCTTTTTGTGAGTGAGTATTCCTCTCCTTTTTGTGAGTGAGTATTCCTCTCCTTTTTGTGAGTGAGTATTCCTCTCCTTTTTGTGAGTGAGTATTCCTCTCCTTTTTGTGAGTGAGTATTCCTCTCCTTCTTGTGAGGAATTTCCAGGATCCAAAGCAGAGCCCAAAGGCTGTAGGATTCGGATTTTTGGATTATTTTCAGCCTGGTTGTTCCATAGGCAAGGCAAAGGGCCAAGTCAAGTGCATCTCCCCTAACAGCAGATATCAAGGAAAATCTGATTCCTCCCCGTTCTAAGCTGTTTGTGCTGCCTATTCTCAGGTCTTGCCCCTTTTGAAAAACTTATTCCCTACTGCTTGTCCTATTCACAGGAAGTTCAGAGCTTTCCAATTAGGCTGGTGTAAAAGTCTATGCAAGGAAAAATTTTGTATTTCCCACAGCAAGTTCACACTTTCAGAGCAGAACCCCAGCTCTCCATTTGGGGCTGGTTTTTTAAGTGACGATAATGTGACACTGAATCCCCATGATATCACTTAGTGCTTTTGCTTGAGACTGATCTGGCATTTTTCTAGGCCAAGGAGGCAAAATATTTTTAATTACTCTGAGCATATCTTGCTCCCTGAAGTTTTGATTTTTCTGATGAGCTTTGTGGTTCTGAATTTTTAAATATTATTCCTAATTGTATGGATATTTGGAGATACCTGCTGGATTAATCTTGCTCTAGCACAGCTGTAGGAAATAACTGCACAAATCCAGATTTCTGTGCTGAACATGCCATTGTCAGAACTTTGTACCAATATTTGTGTACAGTTCCACACTGAGGGAAGCATCTTTGGTGGAAAGCAATTTATGTATATGGATGTTGAGCTGCAGGCAAAATTAGGAGTTGACATCTGCAGGCTTCTTGTAAGCGAAATACGTTACTGAAAAATATTCTTTCTGAAAGAAATTCTGACTTGCACTTTCTCTTTTTTTTTAGTTCTTTTTTAGCTTGTAGGTCTTACTACAGCCCTGTTCTGTTTCTTCTCCTTTGCAAACACCTTTTTAAAGTCAGCCCTCTGTTCAGACACTGCACAATCCCCCTTGGATTGCACTCAGCACTATTAAATATTACAGCAGCATACTTTCTTGACTTTGCTGATGTTAAAAAAGAATATGTTTTTTGTAGTTTGGTTTTTTTTTCCCTGTTTATTTCTGTGAGTATTCTGCTTTAAGCATACTTTGTAGAGCTTCTGCCTGGAGCCTGCCAAGAGCTGAAGCAGGTTTTTCAGGGGTCAGCTGTCAACTGCTTGGTCACAAAGGTCCTGAGGCCTGAAGGGAGCTCCACAAGCAGGTGAGGAAGAAAGTGGTGTCTTGCTGATGTACACAAGAGCCCTAAGGGACTCAGTTTTCCAAAAGTAAACTCTGCAGGGGCACTGAGGTCAGGTGTCAAAAATGTTTACAGAATTAATTTCATTCTCTGGTGGGAGGTAAGGAGGAAGCCCTTCCACATCTTCACTTTCTCCCTTGCTCATTCTCCTGGTGCTGCTCCCCTAGTGTGACATTTTTGTTTATTTCAGTAGTGCTGAGGGAAGCCAGGTGACACTGGGATTGCACAGACACAGCACAAAACCTGCCCCAAAGGTTTTATTCATTAAAGCAGCTTTATTACCTTTCTCATCTTCTCTCAGCTTTTGGGGCCACTGTCCAACATTTTGGCAAGCGTGCGGTTCTCTGAATTTGCTTGCAGTCAGTCCTCTTTGAAAAATTTGTATTGCAGTTTCATTTGAAAATTCTATGTGTAGAATGACTGAGGTTTTAATCTATATGCAACAGGATAACTTCTGAGACAGTTTTAGTGAGGTAAGTCTGCTCAGAACACAGTTTGGGACGTGTTCACGAATCATCACAGCAGTAATGCATTTGTAGAAGGAAAACGAGGAATGGTCTGTTTGTGACATGCTCACAGCACAAGAGGAGATTGTCATCTCCCTTGGATCATGTTGATGGGGAGCAGGGGGCTGGGAGGATGTGAAATTTAGCAACTGAATAGAGATGGCCTTGGTCTGCAAAAAGCACTTTTGTTAACGAATTTGTGAGAGCTCACAGTTTCCAGTTTCATACATTCTGCACTGATTTCTGTTCCACCCCCCTAAACTGATCCATGCTTTGTGCCAGACACACTGGGAATCCATCAGGATCTGTTTCAGTCCCTCAGGTGAATCCTGAGGAGGACTTTTTTTCCCCCAACACCCCTCTAGGCCACATGAAATTAGGGTATATAATCTGTCTGTTTCTCTGGACTCTATCATCATTGCCCTGGTATTTTTGGAACTTCAAGTGTCTGGCTGGGGGTTTGCTAGGTTCTGGTGTTTGTTTTTTTTTCATTATGAAGCACTATTGGGTTTTTTCTTACTGGAGCACAAAGGTTGATGCTCAGTTGATTGTGGGGGAGAAGCTGCTTAAAAATGAAATAACTCTTGTACCAGTGTTGAAATCAATAGGGCAGTGTCAGCCTGCAGCACATGGAAGTTTTCCTTATGGCTAAAGAAAGGTAGGGAGTAATAACTATTTCAAAATGACTCAGTTACTGTTCCCAGCTAGCAAAGCTGTTCCCAGCTTTTTAAGAAACATTCCTTGTACTGCTCTGAACTGATGACTGTGATACCAAATGGAAACAGTCATTTAAATGTTATTTAAATAATAATTGCTAAAACCATTTCTATCTCTATCTCATTTCTGCTAATAAAACATCTTCATTTTAAATGAAATACTGTCTACACACACACTAATTTACAGCAAAATATTCTTTATTTTTCTCAATTATTAAGACAAAGGAGTACATTTGTGACATTATTAAAGCATCATCAACAAATTAGCTACCTTATCTGTTCTCTATCTGCATAATCCCCATACCCCTGTCACCATGTTTACAAATCCAAATGAATATTATGCAGCCCAGATCTAATTAATTTCGGATTAGTCTTCCAGACACATGTAGTGCTGATCAAAATAATCTGTGTTCTCTCTTTTTTTGACCCCTGGAGTGTTCTGTTTGTCAGGGGATGTGCTGGAACACGAAGATCAACAAGCAGGTTAATCCTTGGGCTGTCGCTCTCTCCCGGATCTGCAGCATCCTGGAAACCTCAGAGATCCAGGGAATGTCAGGGAGCAAATCAGGGTCATGTGGGGCTTAGGGCAGATTGAGATCTGACCAGACACTTAAGTGATCCAGCATGGTGTGTAGTGAAAATAGTCTGCTGAAATGGCTTTTTGAAAAGATCTGGCATCCTATGGTGCCCTTCTTGAAGGGAAAGAGCCAACTGGAAGAGATGTTTGAAAGACAAGCTGAGCTGCTATAAATTTCAAAATGGGTAATGAGAAATTCAGGTAATGGTGATTGGGTGATTTGTTTGGCTTTATGCATCCTGTGACAGGGCAGTTATCTGGGACTTCTGCTCCATGTTCATGGCATGATCAGAAGGCTGAAATGGAAAAATTAGCTTCTCCCATCCAAGCTTTCATGGTGACTGAAGGAAAAAAAGTGAAGATACTGTGCATTCAAAAATTGAATTCATTCGTTGAATCTAGTAATTGATTTACTGTAACATAATTTCATGTCCCAAAATAGATGGTCTGCAAAGAACTTCCCTTGGAAGGCTGGTATTCCAAACAGGAACTCAATAATTCCAACAGGAACTCCTTTTTCCTTTTCCCAGAAATGTTTGTAACCAAAAGGGTGGGAGAGAATAGCTTGAGAATGACTATTTTTTCAGTGAATGCAGATCTGGTTGGGTTTTTCTTTCTGGTTTCCCCTCAAACCAGATTCACTGTCCCCCCACCGTGCTCCCTCAGACTGCAGAGCTCTTTCTCTTTGCCTTTGTCAGGCTTTAAACCACTGTCCCAGTTACACAGAATTTGCTATGACAAGGCAGCTTTATTTATGTGTCTTTGAAAACACCACTGAGCTGCCTTTTCTTCCGTGGCCCTTTGGAATGAGTTATTCTCCAAGGCTGGAGACTGACTGATTAAGCTGGTTTTACAGAGAGTTTGGATTGGGGATATGCCAGAGCGTGTGTCAAGTGAGACACTGCAGATCTTTCTGTGCTTCACTCAAGCTCAGCTTTTGACAAATGTATAGAAGCACTGGTAGCTGGGATGTTTTACCATTCTGAAATAAGAATCACACACATTTCCTACAAGGAATGTTAGAGTAGCTGCAGTAATTTTTGGTAAATACATACAAATCTTCCTCTACATGTAGGCTGCCAAAAATGAGGAAGGAACAGAGATGCTGAAATAATTTTTTGGTGAAAACTTGGCTCTAAGGCCCAGCTGCTGCAAGTCCTTAAGCATGGGTTTAATTCTGTATGTGTGGTCAGCATTACTGTGAGTTTAACAGAGGTGTTAGCATAGGGAGAAGTGAAAACTTGTGTAAATTTTGCTGAGAGAGGTTTATTTGTGAGCCTCAGCATAAACAGGATAAATCTGGTAATACACAGAAGAATGTGTTCCTGAGAGTTGTTACATGATGAAGCTGGGCTTAGATTATTTTCTGCCTTTGAGTGAAACTTAGAATCAGTGTCTGAGGAGCAACAGCTAGAAAGGATAGGGAGAAACAAGGCTTTAAAGTTGGTCTAGAAAAAAAAGGGTGCCAAAATCAATATTAACCTGATGTCTTTAGTGTTCATCTCTTATTCTGCCTGCCTGATCAGTTATCACTGGATGCAGTGGCTGAAAAAATTGTTTGGGACTACAATAGTTTTATATATTGCCTTCTGCTCCTCCCTTATGTCAAATGTTTCAAACCAACAATTTCTTGGGGCTTTGATGGAAAACAAGGTGTGCAGATATTCGAATTAATGTGATGATACTTGGACTTCCTGATGTTCAGATTATCTTTGTGGTCTTTAAGAACAACTTGTCAAGAGTCAAATCCTTTGTGCTATACACCATATGGTTCCTTTGCTCTGCGATTTTCAATTTCTCATTAAAAAACTAGGAAAATCTCCCACTAAACTGACTTTATCATACAGCTATCTGTTTAAAGCTTAACTTTAGGCAGAAAACTAACAAAAAAAAAGAAGGGAGTTAATGAGAGGAATTAACATTAAGTGTAAACTAGCAAACATGCACAAAAGACAGAAGAGGAAGGGGAAAAAAACAGCACATATTGATGTTATGACAACTCCTCTTTTAGAATGAAAAAACAACCCCTAGAAAAGATTAATTACATTGTTAAGTAGTGCAACTTTTAGTAGCTAAAAAACCCAGAGGGCTCAATTCATCTTTGTATTTTGTCTTCAGAAGTGAGCATCAAATGATGATGCAAGATAGGAAACACTGATGGATGGGATTGAGTGCTGTTTCTGAATTATTATGGTGCTGTTCTCCTGACCTTTGTGTAACACCAGCTATGGCAGCTGAGAATTTGGTCCCTTGTTGAAGCTGAACTTACATAACCTTTCTCAAGAGAACAATCAACATTATTTTGTGTAAGAAAATGAAGAAGAATCTGAAATCTAGACAGGGAGGTAAATTAAAACTTGTGTAGAGAACAAAGAGGTAAGCTAATGTTTCCTGATGGGAAGTAACATGTGCTGCTTCATGTACAAAAGAGGAGTCACATTCCCCCACAAAACAGAATATGTATTTACCCAATCTTTTGACAGACATTAACAGCAGAATTTACATTATTTGGCTTAGATATTTTTACAGCAGTGCACATAACTCCAGGTCAAATATTGCTTGAGTCAGGGAAAACTGAAGTGGTGGTGATGGACACTGTGTAGCTTTATTTCTGAGTGGGGCTGAGCCCTGTGCCCTCAGAAGGAAGGACCTTCTGAGTGTACAAAAACTTGCACAGCCCCACATGTGGCATGGAGCCACATTTAATCATGATTAAATAATCAGCTCATCTCTGTTATAATTGAAAGCTGTGCACAGCGATTCAGCTTCATGAAGAATGTCCAAAACAGAACTGGAGGGATGCTTGGGAGAAGGCTTCTTTCATATTCTTCCATAACAGATAAACTTAAATAACACTTTTTAATTTTATGGGAGCTCAAGGAACCATGCTGCACGAGGGAGGACAAGTCTTTTTGAGTGGCCCTGTGAGAATATAACTTGTTCTTCTTGTCTAACCAGAGAAGGATGAAAAGACAGAAACATCAAAATATCCCACTCCCTGATGAATCTCTGTCACTCTGGTTATACCAGACAGATACCCATTTTTTTTTTTATTTTGCAGTGATAATAAAATGTGCTGGGACTGCAGAAGGCTTACAGCTGCTGCTGTCTCATGAACAACTTTGTGCTCCTTTGAAGCAGTTCAGCACCACACCAGAGGAGGTTCCTCCTCCCCTGCTCTGTGCATTCCTGTCACAGTGTTCTACAAAGACTCCCTCTCTCCCCTTCCTCTGAGCTGCACAGGGACATTAGCATGAAAACGAGGACTTTGTTCCTTAAGTGTTCATCCATTCCTCCTGCTTATCCTCCCACCTGAAGTCCTCATCTGTGGCATCAATGAGTTTCCCTGCAAATTGGTTTGATGAGGCTGCTTAAGTGCAATCCACTTACGTATTATATGCAGTAATCTCTCCATAATTATAGACCTCCCTTTATTATTATGACATCTTTTAACACTTTTGAAGTTCCCTCAGTCTCATAATTCAGCTTCATTGACCAGACAACAAAGAAACCCACCAGCTGCAGAGTTAAAATCATGATGCTGTTGGCTTTAATCTCTCTTTAATCATTAAAATATAAATTAGCACTTGTACTTGTTACTTCCCAAGCAGCTTTCTCTTCTGGATTTCTTTCATCCTCTGCTCACAACTGCCACCTGCTTTTTCTAGTGGCCTGCCTTGCACCAGGGAGGAGATTCCTTCCCAGGGTTTGTCAAGAACAAGGTTCAGGGGCCTTAACAGCAAAAAAATCACAGTACAGCAGAGGAGTTGAGCAAGTACAGAGGAGTGAGTCAAGGCTGTGGACATCTCTGACATAAGGACACTCCATTTTTAGCTGGGTCTCCCTTGAGCTGAGAAGTTTCTGAAGCCTCTTTGGGGCAGTGGTGAAGTTTTTAACCAAAATTGGATGCATGGCACTCACCACTTGTGCTAAATTTCCTTGCATATCCTCTGGTGGGGCTCAAGGTTTTGGTTTTATGTAAGTTTTCTATAAGTGAAAATTCACCTTATTTCCAGTGCACTGGAGTGTGTGAACACAGGCTGCTTGTCCACAGTTGGTTGTTGCCTGGGATCCACCAGCAGGAGCAGGATTTCTGTTCATAGCTGCATCCCCATCCCAGCCAAGAGCAGCTCTGGAGGAAAGGATGTGTTATCTTCTAATGGGATGGGATATTTCAAACATCAGCATTTGTACACAGCTCCTAAGGCTCACAGCTCAATGTGTGGAAGAGCTTCAGTGTTACATACACAGCTCTGGGTAAAAAAAAAAAGATTTGCTGAGCTGTGAGGAAGGCTGAAGTAATGGAAAAATCACGCAGCACATCCGACTTAATTTTGTCCCTTATGGAATACCCAAATGATGTGCAAAGGGATGGTCCTAATTAAGAAAGGCTCAACCTGTTGGTTAGGTCTCAGAAAATTTCTGTTCTTCCTTGTTATCTGAGCTTCTTCCTACATTTCCTAAATGTACAAGACAAAATTTAAAGCTTAAATCAGTGAAAGATATACTGTGTCTGGATTTTGTGTATTCATGATATTTTCCACAAACTTTGAACATGATATGGTTTGGCTCCTGGCCAGTTCTTAAAACAAAGCCTTTTTTATTATTATTTTAAAAAAAGAAGTCTATCTTCTGTGATATTGCTCAGGCTATATGAATTAGACATGTGATGCTGTGGCTCCATTGAAAACAGATTTTTTTTCTCCAATAAATGCTGAGGAAGCAGTTTTGTTCTCTGCCAGAATGAGATAGTTATAACATCTCTGAAAATAATCTTCCTAATTTTGACAATACTACGAAAATCCTGGTTTGTTTTACCAGGCATAAAAACTGGCTGTACATAATTTGTGATGTCTTAAAAGGATATCCAGGGCTCTATTTATCTTCCACTTCAATAAGCAGAGAATTGGAAAAGAACAACAGAAAGAAGCAACAGATGTGCTTGGGTATTTGAGCATAACCCCATTAAGGAAGACTCAGTGTGGTTTATTGGAATTTCAGTGTTGTCAAGCCAAGCTCACGTGACTTTATGGGCAACCCAAAATTTGTCTGATACAACAGGAGCATCATTCAAAGTGGCACAGCTCTGTGCCTGCAAAATAATCTGCCAAAGGCAAGCAGGACCTTGCAATTCAGTATTTTTAGATGTTACTGGGATGTATTAATATATTAATATTGAAAATAAAAAAAATATAAAGTGTGAAATAAAATTAATTTAAAGTGGTTTGCGAGCCTGCATACAAGCAGGTCTCTGCATTTATTCTTCAATTTGATTTTTTTTTTGCCAGTTAGCTTGTTTTTTGTTTATGTTTTTGGGGTTTTTTTGGGGGGGTGGGGGAAGATGGTTATGATTACTTATTACTT
Source organism: Cisticola juncidis (assembly GCA_013400215.1). Lineage (NCBI taxonomy): Eukaryota > Metazoa > Chordata > Aves > Passeriformes > Cisticolidae > Cisticola > Cisticola juncidis. The sequence goes on along the minus strand of VXBR01002557.1, from coordinate 112,560 downwards.
ATTAGAAACAAGGACCATGCAAGGACCATGGGGGTGCCTTTGAAAGAAACAAGTGGAAATGGGTTTGAGCGTTGCCAAGGGTTTCAGTGACATTGATCAGGTTGGGATTTCTGTAGTCCAGGCAGCTTTTGTTTCTAATTAGGTGTTTCTAATAAGTAATCATAATCATCCTCCCCCTCACCAAAAAACAAAAAAACAAAACAAAACAAAAAAAAAAAAACCCCACACACGCACACAAAAAAAAAAACCAAAAAAACCCCACCCAAATAAACAAAAACCAAGCCAACCAGACAAAAAAAATCAAATTGAAGAGTAAATACAGAGACCTGCTTGTATGCAGGCTCGCAAACCACTTTAAATTAATTTTATTTCACACTTTGTATTTTTTTATTTTCAATGTTGATTTTTCTTTGTTCTTTAAATAGTTTAATTGTCTGGAAATACTAAATAAGAGGGATGCTGCATGCTGCCAGGTGGAACAGTTTCACAGTACTTGAGTCAAATATAGTATTTTTGTACTGCATATATTGAGAATAAATGAGTTGTCACTGAGCTTTATATTCTACATTCTTAGTAAAAGCTATGTAATGCAAATAGGGAAGTCTCTAGGAAATGGTAAATAAATAGAATATTATTATTTGAAAATACCAGGGCATGTTTTGATTTTGAAGCTTAACTTGAATAGCTTTCAATGTCCTATTAAATTGCTGGTTATGTGGGCTGTTCAATAACTTAATTCAGTTAATTCACTGAATAGTGAGCAATTGGTGAATAACTTCTATGTTGAGTCAGTTCTCCACAGTAAAATGGGGATGCAACAGAGGAAATGAGGCAGTGGGTGGAAATCATTCCCTGAATTCAACACTGACTCCTACCTAGAAAGGGATGTTCCCATCTAACTGAAAGAATTAAAATGTTCCCTTTCAGTTCTAATCAGTTTTGACAAGTGTCTGTAAACCCTTTTTGTTCCACAGAAGTACAGAGGAGAGAATTTTAAAACAAATGACAACCAATCTTTTGAACCTGAAATGAACTATCAAGTGGGTGTATTTGTTGTGGGTGAATGTGTGATTTATACCTAAATTATGAATCCCCACACACAGAGGCTTGGGTAAGATGGAGGGACTTTTCAAAGCAATTTGTGGGGATTTCTTGTGTAACAAGAAATTCATTTACCATTCTGCATTTCTTCCAGCTGCCTGTAGTAAGTGATTTATAAGAAAGAATTGTTAAGGTTTGATTTAGGGTAAAGCCAGGTGCTGAAGTAAATTCACATCATAACAGATATTTCTGTTAGCTTTGAGGAGACCTCAGCAAATTTCCATGCCAACCTAGATCTGTTGGAACCTGCTTAAAAACTCTACAGCAAAATCCCAGGCTCTGACTGTTTTTTGTATTCTGCCCTCCCAGCCATGCAAGAGGGGAAAATAAGTGCAAGAGGGAAAATTAGGTACAAGAGGGAGCAGGTGGTGCAGGATTCAGCAGCAAATTAGCCATAAACTTGTGGAGAACAATGTAAGTAGAAGCAATTAATTCCATATATTGAAGAACACTATTCCTTCCACTAATCACAGCTGCTCAAGTCTCACTATGACTAAGAAAAGAAGGATGATGGGCAGATATTTGTAATGCCATGGAAAAGTACACCTGGTTTGCAATTTAAATGGTCTCGTGATAAAGGCTAAAGCCATCTAAATTCCAGCTTTAGGAAAGCATTAGCATTTCCTCCTTAGAAAGTATATTAATGTATAATAATATATATAATATATCCCTTGTTAGAGGTCTTGGGGACTGGCTCTGGATTTGATTATCAATTCAAGGCTGTATCAGATCCATTACATTTCTTTTCCCTTTTTTCTATTCTTTGAGCTCTGTGACTAAGTTGTGATAAAATAACGAGTCTTACTATTTATTTCACTAAATTTTATGTCCGTCATAATGGTTATAGCAGTTGTCAAATCAGAGATGGAAACAGGGAGGCTTTAGAGTATAATTTTCTGTTACATCACTTAAACAAGGACCAGCTTTGCTGTCTGTTTATTATGGGAGCAGAGAGATGAAGTTTTTATTCATATAGAGGATTGGTAGAATCCTTCTTTGTCAGTGCTGTGTCCTCACCAGAGCTCAACTCAGCTTTCTGGAGCAGGGCTGGAAGCAAAAGACACACTTTGAAAGGAGTCCCCTTACAACACTAAAAAAAATCACCCTGGTGATGAATAAGCAGTGGTGAAATGTATATTTTTTTGAGTGTTTAGACCATGTTTGAGTGTCCCTTGAGAGAACAGGGGAAGGATAGCAACTCCTAATTCAATTGTGAGTTTATGGACTGTGAGCAGAGACTGCTGCATGGAGCGGTGCGCTTGGTATTCCAGAGGGGTGGGATTACTCAGGGATCATTTTCAGTCCTTGGGGCTCTTAAAAATCCATGGAAGATGAAGACCCTCTGTAAGGAGGGAGCCCTAGAGTGAGTGGGAGGGGAGTGAGGCCACTCAGAGTCAGGCCAGGAGACAGAATTCCCAACCCTGGAGAAGAAATGAGTGTGTGTTTGCCCAGACTGTTTGTGTGGAAATCCTGTGCCTCGAGTGTTTCTCTTGGAACCCCTGGGCCCCGGGAGGCAGCTCCAAGAGATCAGCTTGGAAGGGCTGCATCCCCTTGGCCCACCAGAGCTGAGTCAGATGTTTGCATTTGTCACTCCCCTCTCTTCTATAAAGTCTGGGCTGGGCTTTGCTGGCCAGGCTGGGGAGGTTGGGTGAGCTGAGCTCCCTTTCCTGCCCAGAATCTGCTGCTCTGGCCCGTGCTGTGCTCGGGGTAAGTACAGCAGGCTCCAGCTCCCCAGGGCTGTGCAGAGAATGAGCTGGAACCCCAGAGGCAGCTGGAAGGAAAATGTACCCATTTTATTTATAATTTATAATGTCTCCAGCTTCCCACAAGGCAGGAGATGCTAAAGCTTAATGATGGAATACACCAGAACTTTGTGGACCAAGCCCAACAGGGAAAAAGATGAAATTAATAATTTCAGACTTTGGTGGGAACTAGAGTGGCCCAGCAGAGTTTCATTTTGGTTTGGTTTTATTTATTTTTTTTTTCTGGTTTTTGTTTGTTTGTTTTGGTTTTTTAATGTTCTTTTTTTCACTACCTCATGTAATATAATACAATGAGCTTTTCCACCAAAGGCAGGCTATTGTCCTGCTTGTCCAAACAATAGCCTGGGTGTTATTAAAAAAAAAAAAAAAATCCAGGAAATTCAGGAAAAACCTGAAATTACTAAATAGGAATCAAAATGGAAGTTTTATCCACTTTGTGTATTGTATATTTTTATCTCTTGCATCAGATTGTCTTGTGGTATTTTTCCACACTCTTCAAAGGTCTTGCTGTGCTTAATGTGTCTCGAGGAAGATGTTTCTCTAATTAAAAAGGCTTTTGTAAAATGTAGAACCCAGTTACAGTTCTGATTGTTCTTCAAGAGAAATATATTCATTTAGCCCAGACTTTATGGAAAATAACTGATGTAAACTTCCATAGGTGACCCAGTTAACCCCAGCACTGGCCAGACAGGTATTTCAAAATCGTAAATGATATTTAAACACTAGATTATTTGTTATCCTGGAAAATATTGATACATTGATATATATTTTCTTTCCTTTCTCTGAATCTTTTGGACTGCATTTGAGCATGAAAGCTGAAATTGATATATTTTCAAAAAGCCTTATTTTCATCTTTGCCCACCAGAAAGGAGGAGCTTTCAATAGCATTGTACATGGAAGTATTGTTAGCCAGGGTGATGGGTGACAAAGCAGCTGCCACGACTTGTCTAATTAAAAGTGATTTGATCTCCCATCTTTGGGATTAAGCATGACTGCAGCTGGCTTTGGAGACCTCCTTGCCTGCAGGATGGGGGGCACCCAGGACCTCCCAGAGCTGAGTGCAGTGACAGCCTGGCACAGGATGGGGATAAATCCCTCCTGTTTATGTCTGACCATTAAACCTGAGCCCAGGGTTATGGGCAGCATGAGATTTACCTCATTTCCTCTTCTGAGAGGATACAGTTCTGGAGATTTGTGTGGTTGTTTTTCAAGCTTCAGCCTTCATGTGGGTGGTTTGTAGGGTCAGCTGAGGCTCTCACCTGGATGGCACTGTCCCTGTGGGTTCTGTCCCTGCTCTGACAGAGAGAAGCCCCTGACAATTTAGGCAGAGGGGATGCAGCAGGAGCCAAGGCCATGGTAGTGATTTGTGCAGCTCAACATCTGCTTTCACCCCTTCCCTCTCCCATCTACTGTAATCACAACTTATGGCTACCTATGTTGGGCATTAGCATCAATTATCAAACTAATTATCAAAGTAATGCAATCAGGCTAAAGTGGGAAGTGAGACTTAGCCCTCACTGCCATTTTAACGTTGTAAAATTCCAAGCCCACTGCAAATCAGACTAGCAGGTCCATCCCAGCCTGATGCTAATTTTGCAGAAATGCAGGAGGATGCTCGTGCACAGAGACTGCACAGCTCTCCCAGGCTCTGCCCAGAACCACCCAGAGAGGCTGAGACAGTGGAGCCTCAGCACTGTAATAGCTCTGTGTGCTGTGAGACCCCAGCACGTTGTTATACCCAGGAGAAAGCAACCTTGATTTTCATATTGAATAGTAATGCTCTAAGCTCAACATATTGCTGTGAATCAAAGCAGCTCGAACTTGAAAGCGTTTATAAAGTGGAAACAGGTGTAGTCAGCTGTTTAAATACTTTGCAAGTACACATTACCACAGTAGTTTGATTCACATTTGAAATTTAGGCATTTGCATAAGCAGAGTGAGATCATAAATCATTTTGGACAGCATATTATTATTGTGTTAGTTCCTGGGGATTGATGGAAACAAGTAGCTGGAACAAAGCAATGCAAGCTTGTTCTGAACATGTATATACATGTTTATGATTAGCATTAAAGCAAAGAAAGTAACAGAAAATAATTTTTCATAAATAATAAAAATCAGATGAGGGTTTTTTTTAATTTGGCTGCATTATTTTTGTGACTCCTTTTAGTGAATCTGGAGTTGCTGAGTGGAAGTAACTCAAATGACAGTTTAAATAAAATGTCAATCAGGCATCTAAATTCCATGTAAAAGGGAGCTCAGGCATTGCATTCACAGGATTGAATTCCAGATGCCTCAGAGCTCTCCAGATCATGTGCTATCTGCTGCTCCTTGTTGTCTTTTGAATAATTGTTGCATGCCACGACCCATGATCTGTGTTTCCCCAAAAGTTCATATTGCTCCATATTTTATGACATGCTGCAAAATGGATGAAAATATTAATCTTCTATAAAGAAGTTCATTTAATAGAGGAAGAAGGGAGAGAGCCAGGCCTTCTGTTACCCTTGTTTGATGAATGTTCTATATTTCATCTTGGTGCACTGGAGCCAAGAGAGAGTGACTTGTCTCTTTGCATAAACATATGGTGGCTTTGTTCTGAGGCAGATTTGTGACAGCAGTGAGTGAGTGACTTCCCAGGCTCTGACAGTTGTCATATTCCTGGGTAGCAGAGCTGCCAAGGAGCATGAATATTAACACAGCAACTCAAACTCCCTGTAACACCAGAGCACTGCATTCACAAACTGCTTCTCCTAAGAAGTTGAGTGTTGCTACATTTGTTTGCTCAGGGGGGGTTCAGTTCGTTTGTTTGGGGCTTTTTGCTTGTTATTTTTACAGTTTTTGGGAGTCTTTATTTTGGAGCCAGCATATACAATGGAAAGTGATTGTCTTTGATCCAAAGTAGTCAAAGTTGATTTCAGCAACTGCAGTCTCTTTCTGGGGATTAGATCTGTTTGTGTTGTTTAATGACTGGAAGTGACTGGTGTGTTTCCTCAATAGACAATAAATATGGGATGCTCTGAAATGCAAAGCAAAGGGAACATCATCTCTGTCTTCCCCTTGACAAAGGCCATCTGACAGATCCACTCTTGCTCCCTGAAAGTAGGCAAGAAAGGGAAAATAATGAAGAAAACTGTCATGAGCAACAGATTCATACTAAGGATTTTATGGATAAGGCAGAGTGGAGATAAGGGACTTAAAGGACCATGGCGTGCTGTGCTGAGAAACATTTATTCAAACACATTAAAGGAAAACCACAATGTTTTATTATTAAACAATCCATGTTTTGTAGCCTGTAAAACAATTGGGCAATTGAGGTCAGATCTGAAGAAAGCAAACTCCTCTATTTCTTGAAGACCATCAAAAATTTTCAAAGGAAAACACCATCAGGATCAGACCAACTTTATTATACTGAAAAGGAAGAGGGGAAAGGGCACAGACAGATAAAAATTTGTCTTTCTGTGCTCAGTTAAGTTCCCCACTTGGCAGTGCCAAGAGCCATCAGCCAGAGAGACACAGCAGCTCAAACTTGATTATTACTCTCAAACTCACTAGTTAGATTTCAAAATAGCAGAGTTCCCAGGAAAGTGGTCAGTAAAACAAAGAAAGCCAACTTAACAGCTAACTTTTATGAGTATTAACTATTTGTAAGTGTTATTTGCTGAAATTTTGATGCTGTCTACCCAAATCCATTTTTTTTTCCATGGGATTTGACAATTGAATGTGAGGGGCAAAATTCTCTACCTCTAATCTCCATGCGTAAAATCTTATTTAAATGCAAATAGTAACCTTAAATTCTTTCTCCTAATTTAGTTTTGCAACCCAAGAACACCAAAAGGTCTCACTGAAGTGATTTTTTCTATCAGTCTGACATTTGTAGAACCAGATCCAAACCAACAGTGTAATAAATAATAAACTGAGCATTTTTTGTGTAATAAAAATATCATTGAATATATAAATTAGCAAGCTGGTAGAGAAGCCAAATGTGATAGCAAAAGATGGCAAAAAGCTCTGTTGTCATATTTCAGATTATTTCGCTCCCAATGTGATGAGGTTATTATAACCCAAAGCTGACAATGAAGCTGTCCAAGAAAAGCACAAAAAGATCATGTTTTGTGTTATATAAATATGGAGATGCTGATTCCAAAGTAGAAGGAGCAGTCGGTGACAAAGTTTTAATTTCTGGATGTACTTCCCCAAACTCTTCAAGTCCTTGATGTATTTAGAAAGCAGCCAACTGTTAATACCTAATTTTACAGGGAGAAAGTGCACTGTGGAAAACAAAACAAAAATATAATTCTTATTTTTGATACAGCAAGCCACTTAAGCACATGTTCCATCTCATAATCTGGTTAGAAAAGCATTGAGGCATTTATTTCAGTGTTCCCTATAGTACTACTTAAAAATTAATTCAACAAGCTGTTGAGCAATCTTGCTTCATCCAGTAAAACACTCAAGCATAAGCAAAGTAAAATTCTGTTAGAGATTTTTATCATCCCAGTCATTTTTTCTAGCCCATTTTTATGCGTAAATTTGCTCTTTGCTTGGCATCAGAGGGTGGATTTGCTTTTGTATTAATTGCAAACTATATCCTGAAATGTGGATGTGAAATGATCACAGAGAATCGCATGTGAATGAGGAATAGCAGCAGAAGTGATGAAGTTTTTATTTTGGGTAAAATCTGTGCTCATATTCAGACTGACATGACATCAGCTCTGCACTTCATGACTTTCTTCTTAATACAAACATGTAAAGAATATTATTTTTGTTTCCAGTTTCTTGAGTTTTTACTTTTTCAATAGTCCATATTTCTGATATATTGTTCATTTTTTCTGATGAGGATTTGGGGTTGAATATAGGGACATGTACTAAATTAGGGGAATAGAATGCTTTGGATTGCATTGGATACTCCAGATTTTACTGCCACTAAACAAAAGTAACATTGCTGAATGGAAATTCACTTCATCTTATCAGGATGTTTAAGAAGCCAAAAACATAAACAGGATCAAAAAAGGGTTAGGCAAACCCACAAAGGAGTCATGAGCTATTAAACATGATGTTTCCCCAGGTCACTGGGCAGAATTCCTAATCTGCTCTTCAAGGATGAGATAAGGAACTCTACATTTGCTTTGATTATTCAGAGTTTCCCTTGGGTGTTCAGTGATGATCACCATGACAGGCAGGATGGGTTTCTGTGCTGCATCTCTTCTCCTGATACACTCTGATGTCCTCACAGCAAAACCTGGCAGAACTCACCAATGGAAAAGCAGTTTTCTTTCCACTTGTGATTGTGGAGAAATAATTTGCCAGAGGTAAGAGGACAGAGAAGTCTCCTCGAGGAATCCAGAGAAGACATAGAAATGTTCTCTAGAGCATGTCCTGTTCCTGTCCTTGTCATCCAAAAGATTTTACTTAAATTTTTGTATCCACGACTTTTGATTTTCTCAGCCTGTTCCCCAAACTGGATGGCTGCTCCAATAGAGTTACACCTCCACAGGTAATACCTGAAAGGGGTAATGTGCATGTCAGTCAATTATTTCTTCTGCAGGAAACTATCTTGTACTTGCTTATAGGCAAATACATTCCTTATTTTAATTAATGATTTCCCAAATAATTACACAAAATAGACATTCAGGAATAAATAGGAAAGTCTGGTTTAGATGTTTCTTCCTCTTAGCCAAAGGCCAAATGTTTCACGTTAGAAAATAAGTTCCACTTTTCTTTCTAAACAAAAGGAGAATGAAGGTGTCCTTCTTCTGCAGCCACAGCCAGAATATACAGTCATTATTCTCTTATTTTGACCACTGAAAAAAATTACCTTTTTTCCCCCTACAAATCTATTTCCTAGTGAAAAATAGAAATAGATTCAGCTGAAATCTTACAGTTTTTCATTTACAATACAGATACTGGGAGCCTGTGATTTGATTCAGGTTGCATGTGTTGACTAACCCCTGCACAGACAGTAATTGTAATCACCAGGCAGTAACTCCCTGGCAATTATTTCCTGTGCTGTGTGAGCCCAGTTGTGTCATCTGAGACAGAATATCCACAAAATTTCTAGAGAAGGTTCTGCTCTCCACAACAGCCATCGTGCAGGTCATGGGCATGAAGAGCAACTCTGATTTCAGGGCTCACAGACACTCTGCTCTGGGAGTTTAAACACTCTGGTGATCTGGTGGGAAAAAAATAGCTCTTTAAACATCTTAAATTTGATTGACCCTCTAGAAAGGACCGTCTTGCTATCACAAAAGTTATCCACAGTGCTTTGAGGGCCGGAGGAGGGGAAGGTAGGTGTCTCTAAAGCAGTGCTTATAATCATCTCCAGTTTGTGGGAAGAGTTTTCACTGTTCCTTTGAGAAGTTCAATTATGTGAAGATTACAGAAGTAGCTGTTGGATTTATTCTCAAGTGCCTTTGGTAATAATTCAAGGAGGAATGAGTGAAAAAATAATTTGAAGTCTGACATTAATCTTCGAATTTGTAGAAGAGCAGTTGTTAGAAAATTCCCTACTGGTTTCTTTTCCCAGTTCAGTTCAGAACAGTTTTGCACAGGAGGTTATTCAGTGCAGAGTTAGTACTTCTTTTCTGTACAGCTGGCATAAAATATTGCTGTCAAGAGTCAATTTGGGTTGGTAAATATTTTTCTCCTGCAGTCTTCCAGTATGTTTTTAAAACTGACAGAGCAGGCTGAAAAGCTGAATCTTTGAAAAAGAACTGTTCCATGAACTTTGATTAACATCACTTGCTTGATGGATCAAAACCAGAATCTGAAATCAAACTTTTTTCTTTTATACAATGAAGCTAAAAGTTAAGTCTGTTTATAATGGTTTTTGACTTTAAAATGAGAATGTTATATTCCATCTGTGTTTGCTAAAAGCCTTATGAAATAAAGAAACTCAGTTTACAACAAGTTTATTTAGATCAAGATCATCAAGTTCCAACTGTATGGCCTGATCTCATCAGAATTATCCTATTTTAGGTTCCTGTCTATGTGACAATAGCATTCAGATCTAGTGCTCATGAGCATGACCCAAAACTAAACTATATCCTAAGGCAATCTCAGATCATGAGCATTAAATCTTTCCTAACTGCAAATTATATTTCCTCCATTAAATTCTAGAATTTCCCAAGTTATCAATTACACAAAGCCAAACGTTCAATGTTGAAAAAGCCCAGTAGATTTGGATTTTAATTTCTCTTAGCTCTTTGTCATTGTTCAGAGATAGTGCATGTGATTTACAGATGCTAAAAAAAATCCCAGGAAACTCTCAGGATACTGGGAATCACTCTTCCACAATTTAAATGAAAGGCTGAAACAAATGTGTGTTTACTCTGACCAAGACAAGCAGCAACAGCTCAGGATAAAACAAGAAGTGTATTTTTCTGTGTTTTCCAGATTAGATGAGTCTGTGTGTATGAGCTGGGACAAAGAGGTTCCTTTAGTTCAGCTGCTTTTAATGTTATGCAGTTGCCATACCGTGGTGTACAGCAGTGGGGAAAACCAGATTTCTACTTCCAATTACAAAATACGAGGCAAAAGGGCAGGCACAGCCCAAGCCTGGCTAGGACACACGGCAGAAAATCCCATGCCTTGCCCCTAAACCCTTGCTCCGAACAAGGGTTCCCATCAGAACCAAGATCTCTTTGAAGACATGGAAAATTTCCTGCTAGGTTTGATGAAAAACAGAGCTTTGCATGAGTTATTTTCACAGGCAGAGCACAGGGCACGAGTCAAATTGCTGGGCTCCCTGGGGATGCTGAGACAATCGGGCTGCTGGATCCAGGGTGTCCTGAAGGGTGTGGGGAGGGCTCAGGCTGAGTTTGCTGATGCCTCTGCTGCTCCCCATGGAGTTTTGGGCTTTTCCCTCTGGAGAGTAAATGAAGAGGAGAGTAACAAATCTCAACATAGTTGCTACTTGACATTTGAGCACAAAAATTTAAACAGAAAGGCAGAGTTACCTCTACCTTTGCCTTGGCAAAATATTTGAACTTCACTTAGTTCATGCAGAGGGTGCAAATGCCTGTGGTGCCCTTTCTGTACCTTCAGCCTTTGGATCAGGACTTTTTTATATTGGGAAGGTGTTCTTGGCATAGTAAAGGAGGCACAAGGTCACTGCTTTGTGCCTGTGTGGCTCAATGGAAACAAAGGCTGCACACTGTCTGTCAGGATGCTCTGCCTAAACATTTTTCCTTTTTTTTCTGGTAACTGGTTTTAATTACTCCCCCTTTGGGATGCACAGTGTGCTTAGCACAAGTGGTTTCCATTAGAAGGCATTTTACCAGGAGTGCCCACACAGGTGCTTTTTAATAACATGTGAGGGAGCTTTGCAGAGAAACCTGCAGAGCTTCAAACTTGCCAGAGCATTATGGCAACAAATACTGGAAATCTAAAGAAAAGGTTTTGTCACATTAGGAAAAAATAAGGGATTTATTCTGGGGTCTTTAGGAAAGTTCTGATGTGCATTTCCATGGTTTTACTGGGGTCAGGTTTGCTTTTTACCTAGTGCTTGCAACCATTTATATATTAACCAGCAATATTTGCATAATCCTTTCTATATGTATTTATAAATATTATTTTCATGGTGAAATGACACAGAATAGCCTCTGTTGTTCTCTCATGCTAAGCAACATTTTACTTGACAAATAGTCCTACTGAACTGTGAGAGAAGAAGTTGATTGAATACTAAGGTTTTGGAATCTGACCATAAATAAATGGTGACTCTTTTTTATTGCTTCCAATTTCTTATCTCTGAAGTTTCCTGGGGTAGATTCAAGATGTCCAGAATTAAGATCACTGCTCCTCAGTGTAAATTAATAGCAAAATTAATGATGTCTGAATTTATTTCCCACAACTTTAATGCTTTCAAGATGGTTTGCTCCACCTCACCCTGAGCTTCACCAAAGTCAGTGGAATCAGGCCAGTGGTAAATATTGTCTAAGATTCCAAGAGAGAAACTTCCTGCACAGAAGATGACTGCTGCAGTTTTTAATTTAATCTGCAGTTTTTCAAGACAGAGAGATATTTAGAGAGTCAAAGGCACATCTGGGAATATTTTATGAACTGTAGTATTCTCCCAATGAAAATGTAAAGCTTGTCTTGTGTTATATCCAAACTTTCATCTTAATTAGGGTTTGCATTCCCTACATGCAGCCATATTTTATGTTTGTTTTGACATCAGAGACATGGCATTAATTAAATGCCAGAAAAAGGAAAGGTGGTGGAGAAAGAGAGTGACATAAAATATGTACATATGAAAATATGTATGTGTGTGTGCATGTGAAGCTAAATAGTTCATTTTGCTCTAAGAGTCAGCATCGAGATCATTCTTGAAATTTTATTCCTTCCTAGACTTCACTGGGGAAAAATCACCTTGGGAGTTTAATGGAAGGGCAAGTGAGATGAACTTATGAGAAGTTTTTTTTTGTACTCAGCCTCTGGTAAACAACTTTTCAGTTTTAATTCTGAAGGTGAACTCTGATCACTCCTTCCGTTTGTAGCATCAGGCCTACTGGGATGTCTGCATGCATGTTTGGTTTGGGGAGGGGGTGTTTTTCCAGTTTTTATTTATTTATTCATTATTAGCTTCAGTTATCCTTAGCCCAGCTGTCAGAAACATAAGAACAAGATGCAGCAGCTGTGACATGAGTTCTTGTTGTGGTTTTAGGTAAGTGTGGTCTGAAGCTCACAGATACAGCCACTCCAAACTTCTCAGCTACAGCTAAATCTGAGTTAGAGGTCAGGAATGGGAGCAATAATTGGCTCTTTTTAACCATGCATTGAATATGATTTATAATAATGATGTGATAGGACACACAGTAATCAGCTCTGCAAATGTTTATCAAATTCTTGGTGATGTCTTTACTTCCTTGCATAAGTAAAGTGTTAGTCTGAAGGCTCTTCTGGATCCCTCCTGTCCTGCAGGCATCACAGAGAGGGATCTGAACTCATTTGCTGAGTCCTGGGCCAGAAGACACTCAGTCCACTGGAGTTTCTCACTCTTTTCCATGTGGGACTTCATGTTTATCCTTTTATTGCCAATATATTGGCCCAAGTTATGCTCCAACATGTGAAGAATATTATTTTCCCTGTCCTCTGGCATTATAGAGACTTCTCTGACAGCAAATCTGCTCATCCTCCCCAATACATACTTGTTTCTTTATACCTGCTTGTAGATTAGAGGGAGTAATAATTCCTTCTTGGAGAGGGAAAACTTGTCCAGCCATGTTATCATCTGATGAGTTATTTAATACTCCACACATTTATTTTGTGCCATTAATTACTGAACCAGGATGACACACAGATTTTTAAGGTAGGGAAAACATCCTGCCAGAATCAAACCATAGGGTTTTTATAGAAGGTGGGTTTTTTTGCCTGTGTCTGTATCCTGAGAAGGGAGACAGGCAAGTTCACTGCAGTATTTCAAATACTCTGATCTTTAGAACAAAAATATCACAACAGACATCGTATTCAGCACCAGATAAGATCTGGGTGAAAAATTAAATTTAAGAATGAGGTCCTGTTCCAAACCCTTCTGGAGACTGTTCTGGATACTTGAGGAGCTGCTTCCCTCTACAGGAGCGTGCCTGACCATGACAGCTGTGGAATAATAGAAAGATTGGAGGAATGATTTTTTCAATTACTTTAATGGAAGAATACATGTTGTACTCAAATTATATTGGTCTTTTGCAATTCTCTTCTTTAGATGGCTGTCCTAGAGTAAATCTCTGTGTAAAAATCTGTGGTACTCCTTTGAGAAACCTGTTTGTAGTTTTCAAAACTTGGTCCCTCAAAGAAAATTTGCTCAGCTCCTCATGCTCTCTTCCTTGCCTGTGGGTGGAATTACACTGTAAGGAATTGTATCAAGAGCAGGATATGAAGCAGGAAATATCCTACTGCTCTTAGGAAAGAACAGTATCTTCAGTTTAAAAATGGGGATAATCTCGATGTCATTGGGGTCTGAAGGAAGCTCTTTTGCTTGTAAACTTCATAGTGCTCTGCCATACAGTAATGGGGACAGTAAAAGAGTTGGATGTGTAAAATAACTTTGGATTAAATGATGGATGGTTAACTCTTGTTAAACTGAAATTTCAGAAGTTCATAACTAGCAGAGTACTCTTTTGAGAAAGGCAAATTTTAGCAGGCTAAATTATGTGAAATTTGGATTAATATTTGATATTCTGATATTGGAGCTAGACTGTCCTTAATTATTCCAGAGTTGTAATCCATGTGAGACTGTAGAGCTGCAAGAAAAATTTTATCTCCATATTCTTAAATTCAAAATCAATATATGTAAAGAAAGAGTTGCTGAAGTCTAACTCAGAATTTGTGTATCACAATAGGTAAGAAAAAGCTTTTCAGATATATAAATGAACAAGTAAGAGGAGATACTTTTAAGCTCCAGTGTCAGCATAGGTGTTGCTTTAGATGTGTAGTAAAAATAATCCCAAAAGAAAAGAAAAAACCCTGCAACATTTTGTCTTGGCTTTCCCCCACTCCCAAAATATAAAAGAGATATTTAAACTGGAGAGAGAAAAATGACCCATGAATTTATATATATCTATAATACTGCAGGATAAAAAAAATATTGAAATAAACATGAAACACATTCAAATAAATAGAAAATGCCTTGTGTTATAACACAGCTGTAGATGAAATGAGATTAGTCACTGATAAATTCATACAGACATATATCCTTTGTCTAGCACAGTGCACCAGCCTGATATTCACACATTTCAGTCATGAAAATGAGTAAAAGATTGGAAGAGGCATGTTTAATATGAGAATTGCAAGATTTTAATGTAAATGAACCATAAACAGATGATATAATGACAGCCACTGATGAAAAGTGGATTACAGTGCAGATTAGAGATGAACTCTGGATTAATTTGGGGATGAATCTTGTTTGCTGTTTTGACAGGAGCTATTCTGGCTGTCTATTATTTCATTTGCTTTAAAACCATGAGGGAAAAAAGCCTCTGCAGGGTGAAAGATCAATGCACAAAAAGGAATGGACAAAAACTGTCTGCGATTATATTTTGACTGAAAACTATAAAAGCAGTGAAATTATGCAGTACCTTCCAGCAGAAGCACTGAGAACAAACCAGAGACATATTACTGCTAAAATAAATAAATGTCTGCATCAATAGACTTGATCTTTTAATCTCTAATTGGTTTTAATGAAGGGCAGAGTTTTTTAAAAGTATAAATAGACTGAGAGAATTTAAACTGCATGCAATGAAAGCAATGCAAGGCTGTGTTTGAAAAAGCAAGGATACAGGAAAATATCAAATATTCAATCCTCAAAGACACCTTTGGCCTGTGCAATCATATGGGTGGTATCCTATTAGGGGAGAAAATTGAGTATGTAATTACAGGCTATATAATGCAAATATTGGGGGGTGGGGGGCTGATGCAACATTTCAAAGGGCAGCTGTAATTCAGATATTTTGCTTTTAGTTTTAATGCTGTAATGCTAGGTTTGGTTTTTAGGGTTGGTTCTTTTATTTTTATATGCCTGCATGTACATTTCCTATCTGCACTAAGAACACCCAGCAGTGCTTTGCACTAAATAATTAGTACAGGTTGAAAGTGTTAATTCTAGGATTATCCCTCCAAAACAGTAGAAGTGATATAAATTCCACCATTCTTTTTTTCTTTCTTTCTTTTTTTCTTTTTTCTTTTTCTCTTTCTCTTTCCCTTTCCCTTTCCCTTTCCCTTTCCCTTTCCCTTTCCCTTTCCCTTTCCCTTTCCCTTTCCCTTTCCCTTTCCCTTTCCCTTTCCCTTTCCCTTTCCCTTTCCCTTTCCCTTTCCCTTTCCCTTTCCCTTTCCCTTTCCCTTTCCCTTTCCCTTTCCCTTTCCCTTTCCCTTTCCCTTTCCCTTTCCCTTTCCCTTTCCCTTTCCCTTTCCCTTTCCCTTTCCCTTTCCCTTTCCCTTTCCCTTTCCCTTTCCCTTTCCCTTTCCCTTTCCCTTTCCCTTTCCCTTTCCCTTTCCCTTTCCCTTTCCCTTTCCCTTTCCCTTTCCCTTTCCCTTTCCCTTTCCCTTTCCCTTTCCCTTTCCCTTTCCCTTTCCCTTTCCCTTTCCCTTTCCCTTTCCCTTTCCCTTTCCCTTTCCCTTTCCCTTTCCCTTTCCCTTTCCCTTTCCCTTTCCCTTTCCCTTTCCCTTTCCCTTTCCCTTTCCCTTTCCCTTTCCCTTTCCCTTTCCCTTTCCCTTTCCCTTTCCCTTTCCCTTTCCCTTTCCCTTTCCCTTTCCCTTTCCCTTTCCCTTTCCCTTTCCCTTTCCCTTTCCCTTTCCCTTTCCCTTTCCCTTTCCCTTTCCCTTTCCCTTTCCCTTTCCCTTTCCCTTTCCCTTTCCCTTTCCCTTTCCCTTTCCCTTTCCCTTTTTTCCTTTTTTTTTCTTTTTCCTTTTTCCTTTCCCCTTCCCCCTTTTCCCCCCCTTTTCCCCCTTTTTTCCCCTTTTTCCCCCTTTTTTCCCCAACCTGGCAAATATTAGCTTTCCAAGTCAAAAATCACCAAGCGAGTTTCCAAGCATTCCTCAATCTGTCCACACTCACCGAGCTCCAGGAAACAGAAAGGCTGAGACAGCTGCTCACAGCTCTTGGAAAATGCTGAAACCTCTTTCAGTAGCAAGAAAAGGATCTTGGACCAGAAGTTTTCCACAGGGAAAAAAAAAATGTTATCAGGGTAGAAGTTTCCACTCCATTTAAAGGTCAAAGTGGCAGAAAAAGTTTTTAGGTCCTTAAGAAGGACATAGAAAACCTGCAATAATTTATAAATTTGAAAGTGCGTGCTTTTGTGTAATAGATGTTAAAGAACAGCTAGACAAGAAATTCTCTGCAATGAAAGGATTAACATAAATTTCTGTCATTTATCCTAGTAGAGATTTTATGATTGTGGAGCCTGTTGCTGCAGAAACTGCTGCAGCAAAGTCATCTTCAGTAAATTTCAAATAGGATAAATAATCACTAAGCACTTGGCCCCCATTAAGCCACTAAAAATAAATTAGAGAAAATATGAGCTTCAGAATTCTTAATCTCAATGCACCTCTCACATTTTCTCATATATATGGTAATAGCTATTATGGGGTTGTTTGATTTTTTCAGTTCTGCTCTCAAAAAATTTCCTACAAAAGTAGGAAATGTTCTGAAAATATTTGCAGATTACGGCCACCGCTTGTCCTAAGGCATTTCCAAATTGTCACTTAGCCACCCTAATGTCATTGGACTTTAAAAACTGTTCATACTCTCCTCTGACAGTCACTCCCCAAGAGATCTCCTGCAATTAAAAACAGAAGAAAACTGCACCTTTCAGTTAAAATTTTGAATTTATGTTGTTTTCTTGTTGGGAAGCCAGCAAAACAAACAAATCTCAGAAGGGAGCTCTTCATACGTGCTGGAAATAATTGAAGTCAGGCTGTGGCTACTACAGAAACAGAAATGTTCTTTATTTGATGAATGACAACTTCACAAAATCATCAGCTTCTCAGTAGATCTCCAAGGGACTTAATTTTATGCTGAAATCTGTACAACAGTAACAAACAAACAGTTTTATGCTCCTTGCTTGGTCCCCCTGCTGTCCCTAGGGTTTGTACATCATAAAAATTAATTTAGCAATGCCTCCTCTGTTTTGCCAAATATTACATTTTTATTGCATTGTGAGCTTGGCTCACAACTCTCTTAATTAAAAAGGGGAAAAAGAGCATTCCTAATTTTTCATTTTTAATCCCAACATAGGTCCACTAGCCCAGACCATAAGGAAACAAATGTTTCCTGTCAGAAGTGATGTTCTTAAGGATAACAAGGAAAATGCCTTGCTCTAGCTAAGGAAAACCTGATCAGTTCAAGATATATTTTCTGGGGCAGGCCCTTTATTTTTCATTTTCATTTTCACCTTGAATGTTCTTATTTGATACAAGTTTCTTTGCTGAAGTCCCCAGATATTAATTTTGCCTGAATTGAGATATTTATTTGCCAGATAGCCAGAAATGGTGCATGGGAGGTCCTCCTGAATTTAAAGGTTGACTTTACCACATGCAAGAGTCAAAAATGTGCAAGACTTTATCTAGGAGCTCAGCCTAAAATAGGTCCTTGATAGAGTTCCAATTAAAATATAATTACACTGTCGTAATTAAGAAATAGATTCTTGGATAAGTGCAAGGCTGACCTAAATATTTTTATTTAGTTCAAGATTACTAACAAAAAGAAAACAGGATTAATAGGGTACCATGAGGAGATTTTTTTTTAATCATAAATGCTTGGAAATTGTTAAAAAATCATGCTGGAACACCATGATATTGTATCTACTTCCCTCCCTTATCCACAAAACTAGATGAGCCTTGGGAATGGATAGGAGAAAAAAAGATATGTTTTTTTAAAAGATATTAAATATGGAGTAACTCATACAAACTGGGAATGCCTTAGGAAGGTGGACTTGTCTCAGGAATGGGACGTTTTCCATGGGAATTTTCTTTGCCAAAGAAGCTGGCTCATGGATTTCAGATCCAGTGGTACAGTTTGCTGACTTTTAAACCCTGTCAGGACTTGAGATGTGCTGTTCTGGGATGCTAGAGCTGGAAATATCTCTTCTTAGAAAAACCCTGCAGAACTATTGGGATAGGAGAGACAATGGCCTAAAGTGTTGTCAGGGGATAAAAAACCAAAATAGGTGGGGAGCAAAAGGCACAAAAATCCCCAAATCTTCACGTGATGCATTCAGCTACCACAATGGCAAGCTCAGAGATAAGAGATAAGCAAGCCAGAACCAGTTTGTATTTTCCCATCAAGAAGATCAGTGCAGATTTCCCATCCCATCAATGCAGATTAACTAATAGGGAGGAATTCTTTACTTAATTCTTTACTGTGAGGGTGTTGAGGCTCTAGATGAGAAGCTGTGGATGTCCCATCCCTGGAAGTGTTCAAGACCAGACTAGACTGGCTTGGAGAAACCTGGGCAAGAGGAAGATGTCCCTGCCTTGTGATAGTGAGGTTGGAACTAAATCTTTAAAGTCCCTTTCAACCCAAATGATTTAGGATTGTATCTGTTCTTCTGATGAGGATGCTAATAAATCTTCTATCTATCTATTTGATTAAATTTACTACTATATTGTGCACTTTTGGCATTGCCTTTATTTTCCCTATTTCCCTGGCACAGTTTGGTGGAACTGTCTGGTGGATGCTAAAAACACTGAAAAAATACTCAGCTTAAAACAAACCATACAGCAGGGGAAACTTAACATGATTTAGTCATGGGATAAGCCTTGGCTGAAGCTCACAATGTGTTCTTAAGCCTTATAACCAGAGGAATTTTAGGTTACAGACAGAAAAAATATGAGTAGCATTGGCTATCAAAGGAACTTAGTAAAAAACATCTTTAGTTCATCAGAAACAGAAAAAAAAATTGTGGTTAAACTGTCTTAAAAAAAAAAAACAAAATTGGAAAAAAATCAGCTTTGGGAAGTTTTTTCTCTGCTTTTTGGGGCATCCAGAAACAGAAGGGCAAGAAAAGCCACACAGTTTCTGGTATATTTTGCTGCTTCCAAATTCCTCTCTTCTCCTTCCACATTTATTATCCTTCCTTTCTCCCACAAGTACCTTTTAGGAGCCTCTGCCCTGTTCCCTTGAGCCTGGTACCTCTGGGCATGCATTTCTAGGGCTGTGATGATGGAAAATCATTTTCATCCTGTAGAGGAGGGCTGGGGAAGATGAAGCCTTGCAGAAGCTGTTGCACAGGATACTGTGCTGAGTTTTGGGCAGTAGGTAAGAACTGTCCATCCTGTGAAGCTGTACAGCCCTTTTAGCCAAGAAAATTCATGAACATAGTCCTCCAGTCCAGTTCTATGCAGTAGTTTCTTTTTTCAAAGCTGAAGGGGATGTGGATGAATGAAATGAGTAATTCCTGAGAGAATCCTGTAATATTTTCCATGTGTGATTAGAAATGTAAACATATTGGGAAGGGATTCGAGGGACCAGGATTTGGAGGTGTGAGGGATACTTTAGCCTGTTCATAAAACTAAAAAAGTTGTTAAAAATGCTAAATAAAATAGATGTAGTTGTGATTTTTGCTTTAGGGTTTTTTTTACTGGTTTCAGAAGCTGCTGGTGCTCCCAGCCTCCTTCTGGAAGAGCAAAGCAGAGCAGCAAACCCTTTCCATCAGGCCACAGATCAGGCAGCAGATGGCAACTTTGGACAGCCTCCGACCAGGCTGGCTGCAATTAGGGATGAGTCCCATCCCCTTCCAAGTGAGCACAATGCTAGGCTGAACTGGGAATTGGATCATGTCTAAACATTGTGTCTGGACTCAGGATGCAGCAGAGTTTTTGCTGTACCTGATCCAAGGGCTCGTCTCAAGCCAAGTTCTAATTAGGGCTCGTACCTTAGCAGAGAAATGCTCAGTGTGCTGCCAGCAGTAGCTCTGTGTTACCTATCCTCTCTGCTTTAGGAAAGATAAACTTTCTCCAGGGCACAGCTGGTCTCTGAGGGCTGCTCAAAGGAGTCTGTTTTAACACCTGAAAAGCAAAAAAATCCCACAATGCTTTATCTGATTTGGTAACTTGTTTTCTTTACATCCCACTACACTTAGGAGACACATCTATGAATACTCTCCTAAAAAATGAAAGCCAGGTAACCTCTGGAGTAATCAGCAGCTTTTAAGTAGTTGTTTGCAAATCAGGAGCAGCTTGCACTTTCCCAAGTCGTGTGTAGATGAAAAGAGGCAATAGCTGGAAAATGATCATCAGAACAGCAAAAGGCAAAGCCTGGGAAACAATTCTGAGGGCAATTGTTAATAATGTGGATGACAAAAACCAGAGGAGCCTCTCTAATTGGTTTTCTGAGTCCCTGGTTCTCAGGCTGGCTGATTGGAGTTGTGCTGCCTAATGTTACTTCCCACTCTGTAATCCCTTGCTGTGCAGAGAAAGTGTTGTGGGACTGCAGCTTTGCTTTCTCCTCCCCGACAGTCCATGTGCTCCAGTGATAATAGCAGAGGTTTATTAAACGGGTCTGGTGTCTGCAGCCCCTCCTAGGCAATCCTTCTTCATGTGCCTCCTTGCTGTGGAGCCCAGCTCGGCTGCAGAAGGATCTCAGCACCTCATTTTTTTAGAATTCCCCTGCCAAAGCCCTGCACCAGAGCAGAGCTGAGCTCCTCCCTGGCCAGCAGCAGGGAGAGAGGCACAGAAAGGCTGAGTCTGGGCTGTACACTCAGGGGAACATCAATCTACCCTTAGGTAGGTATGCATTGTCTCCCTCTCCTTTTTTTTCTTCCAAGAGCTATTGTTTCATAGAAAAAAACCCAGTTTGATTCGGTGCACATGCTCATAACTTACATCACAAACTAAGAGGATGTGGACATCTGAGGTTGCAGATTTTTGATATCTTGTATGATTTTGGGATTTATTTGTATGAAGGGCAGGTCTAAACCATGATCTACCCCTGAGCTGTGCTCCCCAGCCTGCCCTGGGAAGGGAATGCTGTGTGCCCCAGCTCCCTGTGCTGGGGAAATCTCTCTGAGGGAAGGTGAAGGACAGAAATAAAGCTTCCTCATCCCCATAATATCCAGAGGGAAGCCAAACCCCACAAGGGCTGTGGGTCCTGATTCTCTGCCCATGAGGCCAAAAGAACAATCTCACATTTACTGCAAATTTATGGGTTAATATTTCGAAAGTCTGGCATAGCAAAGGCTGTGCAACACTTGAGGCTGCTTTAGCATGCACGTCTTGTTAACATGCCAGGCTAATTCCACTCTTTTGCTTCACAGACAAGCACCACTTTATTAGCCACAAATCCATTATCTCCTCATTTGAAAGGCTCTGAATAGCTTATGGCAACATTCTGCTTTTGTAATACAACAAGTCTTTTCACATCGGTTAAAAATACTTTAAGAAATGAAAAATAAAAATTCAACAGTGACAGGCATTCCAGTCGTGCCTTTCATCCTCCCTGTGTGAGCCAGCAGGTGCAACTTGACATTCTTTAAACAAACCTTCCCCCTGCTTTGTGGCTGAATAAAGGCCTTGACAAATGCTTATCCTTTGATATGATGTGTACTTGACAAAATTCACAGGGAGATCTGAACTGCTGCTTTGAAGCAAATACTTATTAGAACACTGGAGGACTAAAGTGCACTGTGATTTGGCTCGGTTGCTAGTAAGACATCAAGTAAAATGTGCCCATTATGTCAATTCAAAGCCAAATCTAAACACTGACTTCTGAGAAATCTGAGGAGAGTTTGGGGCTGTGCAGCTCTCCTGCTTTATTGCTTATCTAATTTGCATTTCCTTCTCAGTCTGTCAGTTCCCCTCTGCGTTTCCAGCCGAGCAGTTGGTGAATCATCTGGAATTCATTAAATATTTTCCATTACTTTATTTTGCTTTTTGCTTTCAAGCCTTCTCCCCTCTCCCCCAAAATGCAAGGCACTTCCAGCTGAACAGGAAAGGGGATGGAGACCTGTCTCCCTTTCATGGCTTCAGGGCTGTTCCAGATTTGTGTTTCAAATATTCAGTGTGGAATATTTGGACTAGATTAAGTGGAAAGGTGCCCAGAAGAATGGACCATAGAGGGTCAAAAAAACCCCTCAAGTTGTAGCCCAGGAAAGATTTGTGGGTGAAATGAAATTAATTCATCTCTTTCTGCCCAGAAAAAAAAAAAAAAAAAAAAAAAAAAAAAAAAAAAAAAAAGTACTCCTAGAACACCTTTCATCTTTTCTCTCTATTAATGTCTTTTAATAATGGTGTGAAATGTCACAGTGCATTTCAAAATCTTCTTTCTTTTTCATGTTAGTAACCCCTAGCCTGCTTTTAGCTGTCTGGGCAAAGCAGACACGACTCTCCAGGCCTAGAGAGCACTCAAAAAATGCCTGACCTGCCTCTTCCACAGCAGATGGCAGCTAATGCCGTCCTGCTAGAGGATCTCTCTCTGATCCTAACAAGCTGTTGATTTAGCAGAGGTATTTCCAGATGCAGCTCCAGAGAGCTTAGGAAATTCAGGTTCAAATTGGAAATTTGGTATAATTTTGTAATACTGATTATAAGTAACTGCCAGGATGTGCATGTGTCATTTACTCACTTTATCATGATATATTTATGACAAGTCTTGATAACTTTTTAACAGATTTTCTGTAGTCTAATAACCTCAAGCAGAAAGCTTTCCTCGCAGTTTGAGCTGTATAAATAAATACATCACATAGCAGCAAGCAGGTAAGGAGAAAGGTGCTCCAGCTTTTTGTTTTCCCTACTGTCACAGAAAAAGTGCTTGGAATCCTTGATTTGTTGATGTGTCCAAGTGGGAAATGACACTCATTTCTTTTTCTGAAAACTACCAGATAAGCACAACAAATTTTATGTTTTGTTTTGAATGTACAGGTTACCCCCTAAATATTACACCTTACACCACGTGTAAACACAGGTATAAATACACAGAAAAAAAAAAATCCACTTGCAAGGAGTGCTGCCCTGGGGAATGGTTTTGGGGGAATGGGTGAGGAGTCCAGGGGGCTTTCCATGGCTTGATGAGGATTGGGCTGTTCAGACATCAGGAGCACTGAGATCAGCCTGCTCAGCCTCAAGTGCAGCTAATTTTAGGAGAGAGTTGTAGGTAACTTTCAGGTAATCCTGCTGCAGAGAGTGCAAGGTTCACAAGCAGGGTTTGTTTCTAGTTTTCTACCTAGGCAGCCCCAAGGGCTGAATCTCTTAGAAGCAGTGAAGGCTAAAAACACAGCAGCTGTCAGCAGGGCTGGCCCTCTGATACTGCAGGGGGAAGGTGCCACTCATGTCCCCTGGAGCTGGCAAGGTCCAGTGATGCCTTCAGTTTTATCTTCCCTGTATTTCAGACTCTGTGCTGCCCAGGGGTGCAGTTCTGAGCCTCACATTCAGTGTCAGTCAGCTCTTCACAGAGCAGGGACACAAAACAAATCTTTTTCCTGCTGCACACCAAGGACAACTTTCAACCCAACAGCACAAAGAAAAAGTGGCTAAAGGGAGGAACAAGAAGGATGGGACCTCACAACCTGAAGCTGTAACTGGACAATTAAACCCCAATATGTAAATGGACCAAAACTTATAAAACTGTGAGACCTTTTGACCAGTTTGCCATCTTGTGACCATTTTGTGACCATTCTTAGTCCACCTTGGGTGTATCCCTGGTCAGGCTCTTGTTCTGCCCAAGGTGTATCCTAGAGGTCCTTGAATAAATCCCTGCTTTATTCTCTAGCTCTGCCCAGTTTCTGTTCCAGCTCAGCCTTCCCAAGGCATCCCAGGGAGCTCCAGCTGAGCTGTCAGGGTTTGTTAATCTCCTCTCCTCTCAGCTAAAGTGTTCAGCAAGAAGCCAGGAGCACTTTGCCTGATCTCAGCAGGATGAGAGTGCTGAGCCAGGGACCTGGGCAGGGCTTTACCTCAGCAGGCAGAAGCTCAGAGCCCGTCCTGGTGCTGGCACCAGGCTGAGGAGGCAGATTTGCTGATGCTGCTGCTCTTGGATTTCAGCTCTGTCCTGCTTTAAGGCAAATTTGGAAGGAAACCTCCAAATGGGACCCTCTGGGAAGCAAACCCAAATGGGCTTGCCCAGGAAAACATCTCTTTAGAGAAAAGTGGAAAAAGCTCTTTGTTTGACAAACAAAGTGCCCACAAGCCCTGGTGGGCTGTAGGAGTGAGCTCCTGATGCTCTTCTGGGTTTTCCAGTCCAGGAAGGTTTAAACAGTCCCAAGAAAAAGGAAAAAAAAAATTAGTCCAGGGAACTTCTCTGCCTCAGCTACCTAAACTAAAAGAAAAGGAGATCTCTGTCCCACTGTCTGTCTGTGCTGCAGATAAACAGAGTGCAGGAGCAGAATGTGGAGGAGTCAGAGCTTTTCTGAAAACAAACTGCATGCTTCTTCTCTCTCCCCCTTAGCTCTCAGAATCAGTCTCAAAGGTGTAGGACTCAATATCCAGCATAAACATAAACGGAACAGATGCCTGGGGACACAAGCATCACAAAGTCACCCCAGGACAGGCTCCTGGACACGGGGGCAGAGCTCTGGTGACACCGAGGCTGGGATATCACAGCACCTAAAGGCTTCAGCTCCTGCAGCCAGAGCTGCCCTGCTAATCACCTCTGGGAGAAACTATTAATTAGTGGTGCTAAGCAGGGGACAGCAGAGAGTCCTGCAAAATTCATATCAGAATCAGCCCTGAAAGAGCTTTGCCTCTATTAAAGAGGTTAATGGGAGATGTAGAAAGTGAAATGCAGAATGTAGAAAGTGAAAACTTGCTGCTGCATCTCTGCTTTGGCTGCTCCCCTCAGCCTTTCCTGGGATAGTGTAAGGGCTGTCATCTCTCTGTCAAAGGCTTTGTCCTTTTTGTACACAACTTTTTTTTTTTTTCAGAGAACCCCTTCTTGCATCTGAAATAGATGCAGCTCCTGAATTCACATGAGACATGGTGCATAGCAGAGCATCCAAGGGAAAAGAGTGCATGAGGCTAAATCTAGAAACCTTCAGAGAAACTCACTGTCAGGTTGGAGTAAAGGGAAAAGACAGAGAAGTTATTCTTTCCATGTTTTAGTATTTTTTTTATGTATGCCAGTGAGACTCTCCCTTTTTCTTCCATGGGAAATACTGGAAAAAACCAAACTGAAATATGATTATATTCCTCCAACTAGCTATTTGTAAGTAAAATGTATTTCATCTTCTCCAATGGAAACCAGGGGAGTAGGTAAGGTGATTTCTTTTCCTGCCATTTTCCACAAGTTTCCGTCTCTTCCCACGTCTGGGAAATGTTTCTAGGAGTCTGTAAAAAGACATCTGGGAGGCTCCCAGGCACCCAATATTCAATTAGCATTTAGTACTACACTCTTTTCTTTGCAAATTAAAAACTATGCAGTTACCATAGCAACCCAAACAAGATAAGAATCTGAGTGAAGACAACCTGATTTAAGTGAAGATAGACAGCAATGTAGATATTTTAAATGAGTCTGGGAGTTTCTTGACTGGTTGTGTCTTTTGTTTGTTTCTGAGGGATTTTGTTGTTTTCTCAAGGTGTATTTGGAATAATAAACTTTAATCCTCACTTGAAATCTCTGGCAATAGCTGGGCAGCACTAGACACTGGTTTTGCTACAGAAAATACATCCAGCACAAACCCACGTCCTTTCACAAAGTTCCTTGAGCTCTGCTTTTAAACCAGAGTTTTATTTAGACAACGAGAAATACGTGTTGCCATCTCCCTGTTTTGTTTGTTGTTGTGTTTTTTTAATTAGGGGCTGGGAGAGTGTGCTGAGGCTTGGTGTGGGCGCTGAGTTTTGTTAGGTAAGCAGGTGGGTTGGTGCAATGTGACATTTAAATTGCAGTCTGCAATGTTTGCACAGTGCTTGGATCACAGATGTCCCTTTGGACATGGGCAGATCATGCTCAACATTTGGTTGTTTGTGCAGATGGAGCTTCAGAGATACAAAAGCACACCTCCTGTATTAGTTTTGTGCAGATCAACCACAGGGATGAAGCTGAACTTAGAGAAATTTCCCCCAAAATATGGGACTGTGCTCCCCTTTGTCAGGGTGATGCCCTTGAACTTGTGGTGAACGGGACAATTCTAAGCCACAGAAAAACCCTGAGCAGGCCCTAGAAGTTTTCTGGCATTTAAGAACAGCGTTTCTCATGGTTTTTAAGGCATCCTGTTTTAAAATGAGAGTGAGGAGAAAGAACTAATTCCAAGCTCCCATCCTCCCAGTGTGCAGCATTTGCTTGCAGCGTGCTCCTCCACATCACTGCCTGGCTGAAGCTTCAGGGTCTGAGCACTGACCCTTCTCTGCCAACCCCCCTGCTCCTGTTGCTGTTTAGTGAGAACTTAACCCTGAGTTTGGAGCCCCTCATCGATGTTTTGGCCCCAGTAAGTCCAGCCAGTGCAGGTGCAGCTCAGTGCTGGTACTGAAGTTATCCCGAGGGGTAATGAGCTCAGGAAAATGTCACTGATGCTCAGCTCATGTCAGTGCAGCACAAAGGGGCCTGTGAGAGGTGATCCTCTGCCCTGCATCAGCTTCACTGAGGTTTGTGGGGGGTTTTGGGGTGGTTTGGTTTGGGTTTTTTTGCTGTGATGACAATAAAAGTGAAGGCAAAGTGTGTTGCAGTGGTTTATACACATTTGTGTTGCCCTGATGCCTCTAGGACAGCGTTCAGTGTGAGATTCTATACGGTGTGGATAATAAGACAAATTAGGTATTCCAGCTGCAAAAACACAGGGTGCAGGGAATGATGTGCAGTTCAGCTGCAAAAATACAGCATTTTTGTGACATTGTGTTCAACCCTCTTCCCCCAAGACGTCTCCTTCCGGGTCAGTGTGGACAGGACAGACATTGCCAACACGATGGAGTCCGTTTGCTTGGCAATCAGGAAATCTGCCTTTCTGCAGTTGCCAGTTTTGTGCTCCTAGCAAATATCAAAGTCAAGTGAAGAAATTCGGACTGTTAGCAGAGATAAACACAGTTTGAGATGGGGAGGATTTTGTTAGAGAGAGTGTAAAAATACATGTTTTGAACATGGCTTCCATTAAAGAGGCAATTTCACAGCTTAGAACATTTCAATATGGGTTTTTCTATTTGTATCCTTTCCATGTTAAAGTATATCTTGTATTAGGCTTTATTTACTTCCATAATTGTCATCACCATCTCCACCTTTCATCCTGGTAGATTCACTGAATGGTCCCTGTCAGGGAATTTTATTGATCTAACCCTAATTTTTCAGGTGTGTATATATAAAACTGTGCATTACATACTTGCACCACTTAGGGGTGAGCAGCAACTCAAAATTCCTGTGGGAACCACAGCTTGGATTTCCTTTTCTTATCATGTGCCTATCCTGATACCATACGTGGCTGGATGCTTTAACAACTGTTTAAAAATGGGAGCTCCTGAGTGACAGGAATATCCATGAATTGCCTAAGTTCTGTGTTCAATCGAGGTTTATGAGATTTTTAATTATTATTATATAATTATAAGACCAGCTTTAAGGATGCACACTCAGAAAGACTCAGCTGGTAGGATTAGGGGGAAAAAAGTCCTTTTGCAGCAAATCTGCTGGAAGAAACTACCCAGATTTTGTGTGGTCTAAGTTTTCCTTTATCCAGTACATCCAGTGTTCCATTCAAAGCATTGTTTAACAGTATGACTCTCAGCTAGTGTGCATAATTCATTAACTAATGCAAATCGAATGGCCCAGGAAACAGCTCTTCTTTAAGACAAAAGAAAAAAAAAGAGAAAAGAAAAAAGAACTCTTGTAGGAAAACTAAATTTTCTTTGCTGAACAGTGGAATTCAGAACTTTGTACTTTGTGTTCTTCTTTTTCTAACATGCACATCAGCCTATTGCAAACCCCTTAGAGATATTTTATAGCCTGAGGTTGAGGTGGTTCGGGAAAACCCCAAACTGGATGAGCTGCAAACTGGGGATGCTAAGAAGCCCCTCAAGAGCCGATTTTGGTTGTGGACCACGTGCCAGTGGGACAGGCAGAGTGTAGAAGGCTGTGGTCCATTCAAAACTCAGATTTTCAGGAGTCTCACATCACAGTGACTGATTCGATACTGAAATTTGGAGGGATGAGGGAAGCTGGTTATCTATCAGCTGTAAACTTGGAGGCAAAAAGCGTGTTTTTAAGAGGTTGAGAAATGGTGTGAATTGTGCCATCCTTAGTGCTGGGCGTGGCAACTCGATGCAGCATCGATGCGATTCGTGTTTGTTTTTGGCTTGGTTTGTTTTGTTTTTCGTTTCCCCGCTCGCAGCGGGCCTGCTGCAGCTGCAATAGTTAATGAAGTGCTGGAAATGGAGCTCTTGTTCAGCGCAGGGGGGAAAATCCTCCCCTCCGCTGGCTCCCCGCAGGCTGGAGCAGTCCCTGGGATGGGTCAGGGGGAGGATTTGGCCGTGAGCTCCGGGCAGAGCCCGAGCAGCAAAGCCGGGGAGTTTTTCTGACAAACAAACACCTCGGCAGCTGCATCCCACCCAGGCGGGACGGGAGGATGAACTGCGAGCTGCGAGCTGAGCCTGGAGCCCTCCCGAGCTCTCTGTTCCGCCTCTCCTCTGCACCAAGGGGCTGCAAACATTCCCTGCAGGAAAATAGGGACGTCCAGTTTAGGATAAAGCCCCTGGCTCTGCTTTTGTCATCCGAGGTGTTGACGTTTGTCTTCTTTTGGTTTATTTCGCGTTAAGGCTCGGCCACAGACATTCTCACAAATAAACAGACTTTTGCTAGCATATTTGCTTTTCCAGTGTGAAACTAATGAGTGACATATTCCTTTAGCAGCTGCCTTGGTTATGCAGCCCCTTCCTGCAGAGATCATGGCCTGAGAATGAGGAAAAAGGAAAAAAAAATAGTTCAAAACCTGGTAGGATGATAGCAAACATGTAAGTATAGATGAACACTTAATTGAAATAATAAATTACTCACTTCAGCAAGACCCTGAGTGAATCCCAGTCCTGGACTTCCTGTGCTGTGTGAAGAGCCCTGATGGTGTTTATTTAAATGGGAAACATTCTCTGCAAGGAAATGGGTAAATAAGGACCTCAGAAGTTCAAAGCTAAGGTCCTGCAGAAGAAATACCAAAGCTCAGGGCCATGCCCTTGATTTGTGTACACCACTGGTCACAATTCATATCAATCAAAGATCTGTCTCATTGCTTGTTGCTGTTATTTGGTCTTATTGAGCTTGAAAAAATTGATCTTGTTTGATTTTAGCCTTTAGGAGCTTCTGTGTCCTCAGGCTTTAATGACAGATGAAGGTAACATCAGATTTACCTGATTTGGACAGTGGCTGGCTGGTTTTGGTTCTGTCTTGAAACAAAAAAGTAAATGGATGTATCTAAGCATAAAATAAAATTCCCAAACAGTTAAGAATACACATATTTAAAACTGCTTGTCTCATATTATGGAAGGCTCTGGAGAAACATCTATCTGAAGACATTTTCTGACTGCAGCAATCAGTGGAGGTCAAACCTTTTATTTGCCAATACCTTCTGCAGTGTTTATGTGAGTTAAGTAACAATAATTTCCTTCAGCGTGGATGTTTCCAGCATGTGTGAGACCAATTTTGCCAAACAGATGAAACAGTGAGACATCTCCAAAATGTGCAAGTGAGGCACAACATCACATTTACAGCAGGGACAGCTTGTCAATAGAATTGTTCCTCTCCCAGCAGTGTCTGCTGGAGCTGCAGACAGAAAATCCCAGAGAAGTGTCAGAGGTGCCTAAAATAAGGATAAAGTTATTTTCAAGTTATTTTCTAAGGAGGTATCTTCTTCTGCCAGGGCCTGACAATAAAGCTGTCAGAGATTTGAGCGGGTGGTTGGTCCCAGAGCAGAGTGCATCAGATCTGAGTGTTTGCATAAATCAGATACAGGAGCTGTGGCACAAATATCTCAGAGAACACTACAGCTGAAAGGTTCATCACAGACTGAGTGATAAATTCAACTTTCTACTGAAATTTCCAACTTGATCTTTGCTTGGGCCACCCCCTATTGGTACCTGGACCCCACAACACACTGGGATATCTCCAGAGCTGCTGTGGAAGCTGAAGGGTGTAACTGGACCCCACAGCACACTGGGATATCTGTGGAAGGGTGTAACATGGTCTGTGCTTGAGGGCCATCCATTAAAATGCTTGGCTTTAACTCTGAAACAGAGTGGATAACTTCAGAGGGCACTGGATCTTTAATTTGTTTCCATTAGGAGTGGGATGAGCCCAGGAAGACCCCTTAGATCTGTGAGTGTAACTCAGTTTCTCTCCTGTCAGTTGAAGCTTGGTGCCTCTCTTTCAAAATCACGTAACTCTGGAATGTAGCAGAAAGCAGTCTGGATAGGTGTGGGGGGTTTATTTTGGGGAAAGTGTGGGTTTTGTGTTTGTTATTTTATAGGCTTGTTTGGTTTTTTCCCCTTGTTTTGTTGTTTGGCATTTTTTCCCTCTATTTTTACCAGGAGAGATATTTTTCATCCACTATTTGTGGAGCTGTCTGGGGAGATGGACCACCACACAGACTATGCTAAAATGGCTTCAATTTAGTGATAATTCAGCATCAGGTTCTGGCTGTTTATAACCACTCCCAGGGAGT
This sequence comes from Cisticola juncidis, assembly GCA_013400215.1. Taxonomy (NCBI): domain Eukaryota; kingdom Metazoa; phylum Chordata; class Aves; order Passeriformes; family Cisticolidae; genus Cisticola; species Cisticola juncidis. Next base: position 81,656 of record VXBR01002557.1, on the reverse strand, counting down.
TTTCAGTCCTACTTTTCCTTGGTTTAAGTCCAGCCCCTGTTAACCATGTCCACAGGATGGCATCAGTGCCCATAGGAAGTTTGCATAACCTGCACTGGTTTTACAGTGCATCTCTGAAGTGCCTGGTTGGGCATTGTTGGACAGGACAAAATAGGCATTAAAAATAAAAAATAGAGGGAAGCAAAAGTTTGAAAAAAAAGTTTGAAAAAATTTAAAAAAAAAAAAAAAAAAAGAGGGAGGCAAAAGAAAAGTAGTTTGGTGCTTACACCAGCATGAAAGTTACTCACAGGCACCACTGGTGCTGCTCTGCAGTGTTGAGATGATTTTAGCCCTTGACAAATTTAGAGCCTTGAAAGGGACACAGCAAATGTTAACCAAAGTGTCTCCAGGGCATTGATTTTAAACACCTCAGCTTCACTTTGGTTTTCCATTTTTAGGTGGGAAGTTTATGAGAAAGGAAAAATACACGCTGCAGGAAAGGAGAGGCCTCTGGTAGTTTCCAAGTCAGCATTTACGTGCCTCAGGTTCATTTGGAGGAGAATAATTTATGGAGGTGTGAATAAATAATAGCTGTGAGTTCTAACTGTCCAAACATGATCCATAATACCCTGGGAAAGCTTCCTTTGCTGCGTGCTAATGACTGATTGTTGGCTTTTATGTTATGAGTGACTGTGGCGAGTAAATCATTGGGAAATAACTGATGTGCTCAGGTTTGCTTAAGCAGCACTTGTCAAACTGCACCTCCACGCCAAGGTGAGACAGGAATTCAGCTCCCTGCTGCACTCTCTGTGGTCTCTTTGCCTGCTTTTGTTAGCAACCATGCAAGATCAACTGCTGAACTTAAAATATCAATGGTTGGGTGTGATTTGCTTTGCACAAAACTGCTGTTCTATCAGCATCCCTCCTTGTGGAATTAAATTTATTGAGACATCAGGTAAGTGACCAGATCATTTGGGGGGATTGTCTGTCAACTAATCCTAAAAGCAACACCAAAATATATCCTCTCGTGTGTTCATTTTGTGTGTGGAGAAACATTTTCAAGCTGTTGTTAGTCTTACCATGTTTGCTGCTCCTCTATCAGCATCCACAGTGGGAAACATTTCTTTTTTTTTCCTATTGCAGCTTTACTGAAATGGCTCTTTTTCTATAATTTTTTTTTAAATCATCAAAGAGAAGAGTGTTGCATGCTATTCTCCCTGCCTGACACTGCTTGTTGACAGAGAACCTTGAAACTTTGTCATGAAAGGAAACTATCTAAAATGTTGCTTTGATTTTCAGTTGCATCTCTTTGTTGTTTCTATTGAGGGACCTTTTGAAAGGCAAGGATTTTTTTTCTATATCTCTTGCAGGGGAAATAAAAATTCTGGGTAAGGAGATAACTGGACAATTCCAATTTTTTCCCTGCATGTTGAAGCCTACATTTATTGTGCTTTCTGCACAAGCAGTTTTCTGAGTTGTTTCCAGGGAGAAAAAACAAGCAAACAAAAATAGTGCAAAGGGTAGCCCCACACCTTACAGGGGCAATAAAAATTTCTGTCTGTTCTGCCACTTTTCTTATCCCAGGTGACAACAAATTCATGGAATTTCTCCTTGGCTATCCTCCTTGTAATATCCAGGCACTGAGTTCACTATTGGAGCTGAGTAAGAAGGAAGCCTTGGCCTTCTTAATCTCAGGCCTTTGACAGGGACACAATTGCTTTCAATGTCACAAATGAGATTTGGTTTGGTTTTTTTTTTTTTCATGTCTTCCAGCCCTCTGAGAGGGCAGGTTTGGGTTTTTAATTGCTCCATGTGAACCACTGCTCTTAATTGGATTAGGAACATAAAGGCAGGAGGACACCAAACCTCATCCATGGATTGTGATGGCCGTGGGTCACCACGGGTTTGAAGCCAGTCTTGAGGTGGTGACATGGATTCCAAAGCTTTCATCTCTTATTTAGAGAGTTCATGGTGCCTGCCAGTTCCACTGCTCAGCAGTCAGCTTAGTGAGATCAGCTCTTCTGGCCTTTTTTTCCTTCTTTTGCTCTCTTTTGCCTGTACTCGTGGCAAGAAAAACCTATCCAGTGAATGACAGGGTGAAACTACCCCACTGATAGTGAGTAGGGGGTGGTTGTACCACTGAACATGGTTTTCTCCTGCTTTAATCTTTCACAAAATATTTGTATTATTTTTAACAGGTTTTATACTGGAGGGAAGTGGTTCCCTGCCTGCATTTGTGCTTAGTTCTGTTCACTTTGGATCCAGTGTACTCATCTGAATTTAGCATTCAGTGAGCAGTTCTCTGTGGCAGCCACATGCATATCTTCTCACCATCTGGCATCACTATGGCTACTCCTGGCCCAGTGCAGTTGCCATGGTAGTCAATGGAAATTTCTGACTTCACAAATCCAACACAGGAAACAAAACCTCTCAATCCAGAAAAAAAGCTCAGCTCTGAAGCACACTCTTATCTTTTTCCTTTTCCCTATCCTTGTTTTGTGGAAAGTGTAATCCCCACCTGACAGGTGAGGACCACTGTCTCCAGATTAATTCAGTATTTCCAAAGGGGCGGAAGATTGTAAAAACAGGTCCAAGAATTGTAGAAATAAGTCTTTGAAGAACCAGGTGAGCAGCCTAACTCTGTTGCCATCCTTGAGAAAACAGCTGTGGCATGAAAGCGTAAAAGTAGGGAGGGAAATCAGCTATCACAGCATCACATTCACAGATCTGGAAACAGATCTTGGCTGTTACCAAGAAAAAAAAGAAAAAAATACTCTAAATCCTTCTATGGCTAAGTTTGTTTTAACAAAGGTAGGAGTGTGTTTGATGTCTGATTAATGTGAGTCCTATTGTTGCTCTGGCTTTCTCAGGAATCAGAGATTTAAAAGGTTACATTGAACAAGGTTCTTGAATTAGTGGAATGACTGTAATCAAGGGCAGGATTTGGCCTTGTATCTTGGTTTTATTGATGTCATCCTCTTCATGTGTCTGTAATACAATGGAAATACGACAGTATTTCAGACCCTCTTATGAGTGAGACCAGAACCTCACCAGGAAAAAGAGAGCTATGATATTTCAGAGTTATTTTCGTGCAGATTTTCATACTATTATCTTTTTCTCCTTTCTTCAGTGTATTCTTTTTCTGTGTATTAAAAACCACTTTCCCTCCTCTGGAGAGATTTTCCCTATCCCATGCCCTCCCTACTCCCAGCTTCCTTGACCCTCTCTTTACCTTTCTTTTCACACGATACACAATTTGGGTTGTTTTCAAACAAACGTGAACTTTTACTTTGTTCTGATTTTATTTGTGGCCTGAAAAACAAAGCACATTAACTTGAAACAGACACTGAATCGCCTATGGGGGTAACTTGCAAAGTACTGATGCTTGGAAAGCTCCCAAAAGAAAACAAAGCCCAGCAGTCCTGCCTTGTTTGTAGAGCTGATGGAGATCATTGACTCCTAAACCTTTGCCATCTCCTTCCAAGCAGCCCCCTAAAATAACAAATACATGGGTTATGTCAAACAGTTATGGTCTTCTGGATGGTGAGCCAGACATGAGAGTGACATCGTTTCTGCACATAAACATTAGTAGCTCATTTTGGGGGCAGCCCTGTCTGAGCTGTTTATTCCCACTGGGAATCTGGCCTGACATCCCAGGGAGAGCAATCCGAGTGATGGATCTCCAAAACAAAGCTCAGGGTTTTTCTTTGTTGTGTCTCCATGACGTGCACGGAGCTCTGCAAATTTCTGCGTGCAGAAAGTGCAGATTTCTCTGCACAGAAATCAGTGCTGCATGCCCCAAATCTCACTTAGAAAGCAAAGCTGGCAGGGAAACCCAAGGCCAGGCTAAGGGGAGAGTGGGATTTTGTGGTTGTGGTCTGCCCACACCTCAGTGGCTCAGAGCATGTGTGATTATGGCAGCATTCATTCAGCTGAGTTAAATGTTTTTTCTGTGCCTGTATAAAAAGAGAATTAACATGGGCAGGTGCTGTAGTCTAAGAGTATTTTAAGATAGCTTGGAATAAAGCAATTGCTCACTCAAAATTAAAAATTTGATAGGAAAGTTTCACTTCAATGCTAAAAAAGTTTAGCATTTTACATGTATCATAGGAAAGTGTCAATCTTTATTGATGCCTTGCTGTTCATGTAGTTCCAAAGTTTAAACAAGGGAAACTTTGCAGCCTTAATGGTGGACCCCAGCTAGAACTTGCACAGAGAAACAGAGAAGAACACCTCTAAATACAACTTCATCTAAAGGCATGAAGGTGGGAGTTACTCTTCTGCTCAAATGGGAACAAAAAAAGGGCTGGTATAACAAATGCCATTTGTTTCTTCTTCTGAAACAGCAGTGGTAAAATGCAGAGGCACAGCTTCTGCCTTTGCAGTGTCTCCCATAGGAAAAAAAAGTAAAAATAGAGTGATAGTATGGATTCTTGCTGCTTTCAGTGGGATTTGCCACAGGCTAAGTGTGTGATTGCTTCCGAGGTTTGGTTGCTTCACCTTGATCCATGAGAATGATTCCTGCTTGTCACAGAGCTCTGTGCAGCCTGAGTGTGCTGTGCCCCCAGTGCTGAGCCTCAGATGGCAAAGGTTCCTCTGCAAAGGCTGCCATGTGTTTGGAGGGCTGCATGCCAGACTTACAGGGCACATTAATGTCATCTGTCCTATGAATTCATGATCACAGAGTCGTTTTCTTATTGATTTTCCTCTTGTATTTTCCCTTCTTTTCCTCTCTTTGCTTGGATTTCCTTGTCCTTCCTCCTTTCCCCTTCATCCCCCTAAAGGGATGGCCCTTTTGCTTTCCTATGTTTTGGGCATGGTAAGTCCAGCTATATAAACACCAATCTAACAAAACCAGCATGTGATAGACAGGCATAGTAAAAGAAGAATTGGGTTGTTATCTCTCACTTCTTGTACAGAATAGATCACTTGGTAAGGAATGGGATGCTGAAAACCTCATTTCTCTATCTCATGGCTCTCTGGAGTGACTCCAGAGCAGGCAATGGAGTCACCCTTCTTCAAACACTGACAGGAGACACCAGCCCTGAGAATTTCCTCTCACAGCTCTCTCTCTTCCGCTGTATTATGCAAATATATTACTTGTATTCACTGCTCTCAGCATTTCTTTTTCAGGCCCCATTTAGGCAGAATTACTGAAGTCATCTAGGTAATAACGTGAAAGAAATTAGACTTGTTCAATGACAGATTTTGAAATTGCAATTGGCCCTTGAAATGTGGGTGAAGTCAGGGACAGGTAACAGATGGTGGCAGTGGCTCATCTTTCAGCCTATTATTTTACCACATGGGGGTCTGAGCCACAGATTTTCATGCTGAAAAGAAAGGAGAAATTAATCACCATATGACAATGTATTGGTTAAATAGTGCAGTGATATTTGCCTCCAACCAGAAACCATATGCAAGGAAACAGACTCCAAAACAGGAATTAGGCTGGTTTTTGTGGTGACAGACATCACATGACTTCAGAGGAAAAAGAGCTCCACCTTCTCATTTATATAGAGAAAATGAATTTTCTGGCTATGCTGAGGAGTCTGTGAAAGGAAACCTACATGCAAATACCCCATGGACTCTAATAGGAAATGATAGTTTCTCTGTGGAATTGAACTGGGAATTACATCACATGCATAGGACTCTATAGGATGGTTAAAACCAGAAATTATTTCATTCTGTGTTATTTGACAGTCTCTTAGCTGGCCTTTCTTTGCTGAGGGTAGAAGTGCTTTGGTTACTGCAGGCCTTTATGAGGAAACTCTATTCAACTGTAGTAAACTTCTACAAATATATGTATTAAATGCTTATTACACTTTACAAGGTTTTTCTACAAAAGAAACGCACAAAGAGCACTTCTTTCTGTTCTGTTTCTCTGTAAATGCCTCCTTAAAATGCTATCAAGGTGAGATCATTTTCCATTGGTCATCCAGGGCTAAGGTACTAAACTTCCAGGTAACCTTCCTGCTATCTTCACTGCTGCTAACTGTGGTAAGGAGAAGGATCAGCTCCAAAACACTCTTGTCTCTAAATATGTTCCAGAACCCACTTCAGACAAAGAATACTTGGTTTTAGAAACAGATGTTGGGAAATAGAGGTTCATGACTGGAGAGAATTGGAATACAGCTTGAGCCTGCAGCAAATCCCACAGCCCTGCCCACGCATTGGCATGCAGAGAAAAACTCTGAGAAAAGGTCAGGACTTGGTCCAGTGCACTATAAATACAAATAACTTTCATTAGTGGGTTTTGGAGGTGCATGCCTATGTATGGGAGTAGGAGCAATAAGAAAGTTGGAGGTCAAAAGCAAGCCATGGAATTTTGAGAGGCTCAAGAAAAGCAAGGGTGAAAGGTGCATCTCTGAAAAACAGTTTCCCTTTGTAGCTCTGATTCCATTTTTGCAGAAAGGGCCTTTTCCTGTGTGTGTGTGTGCAGAAGGAAATAAACATGTGCAATTTGGGGATGTATTTCACACATGAAGTGCTGACAGAGTTATTGGAGGTACCCATCACAATTCACAGTGCTGCACCAGACCTCAGTGAACAGGTCCCCTAGAACTTCTCCTGTGCCTCTACATCCAAAGAATAAAAATCACCACTAAAAAAATGGAAATTATTCAGTCCTTAAAAAATCATTGCTAAGATTATCCTGATGTTGTAATTAGTTGCTCAAAAAGCCCTGGCTATATCTTCTTTTCATTTAACTTCCTTTAACACTGACCCAGTGTAACCCAGGGTGTTTGATCAGACTTTTTCTTACTAATGAAGGTGTAGACCAGGCCTCTGACACTGTCTCTCAAACCAAGGGGTGCAAGTGAGTTGAACAGAGTTAAAATTACTCTATTTGAAATAGTTTGTAACAGAAATCCTAAGACTATTCTGAGGAGTTTTTAAGTGTTTCTCTTGTTTTTTCTTGCATTCTCCAGAAAAATGTTTTTCTCATTTGGCATTTCTGGAACTTCTGTGTTACCTCTACTCCTTTTCAAACATCAGTACAAACTTTACTCTGTGAATTCAGGTAGTGAAGTAAGTATTTAGTATATTTTAATACTAAAGAAGCCCCAGTCTTGACAAAGAAATATGAAATACAAGCTTTAGTTTCAATAAAAATTGTAGTTAGAAGACCTTATAATCTTTTCAGTACCCATCAATCAGATTTTATGGACAGACAGTTAACTGCTTCAATGCATAATATCAAACAGAATCTGATCTGCTCATCACACTGGTTATGTCTTTCTTTTCCCAATGGAACACTCACATGGTAATGGGAACAATTTCCTTGGATTTTTCGAAGGGTTTGATTGTACAAACTTGAGAAAATGTCCACAGCAAACCTTGCCCCTGGTTCCTAGAGAGCAGGAAGGAAGGAATGTGTCCCCTCCACAGAAGAGCAATATTTTGCCCACATTTCAATGTGAGCCTGCCTATTGTGTTTGTGAAACACACTGAGGAGGCAAAAGCTGAAATTACAGTTTATCATCCAGCCAGACTGATTAATGGTTTATCTGCAGCTATTTGCTTACTGCTTAGCCTACTTTTAGCTGCATCCCCATATGCAGCCTGTTTCAGTCTTTAGATGCCTTCAAGTCAGTTGAGGAATATTAATTTGTTCCTCAGCTCAGAAGGGTGCCCAATTGTTGGGTCAGCTGTTAAGAATGGGAAAATTGTCATTAGCAGCCTTCTTGCTTTCTTCCATTTGATCAGATTACAAATGATCAATCAGAAATAAAGGCTCCCTACAAGCAGGCAGTTCCTGTCCAACTCAGGGCATCCTTTTTGTGAGGTATCATTTGCCATTATTTTGTATTACTTATCCAGAAGCAGCCCCTGGATGAATTAACTTATACTCTGCTTTAACTTGTACTGTCAGAGTGTGTACTTCAAACAGGAACACATAGCCCCTGTGTTATTTAGGTAAGGAAAGTTTATTACTCCACATTTATAGAGCCTTGGCTCTCCTGTGCCTTATAATCACAGAGGTCCTTTACTAGCAGCACCAGGGAATGAACTCACATCCATTTCTTCTAAAGAAATTCAGACCTACACATTGAACATGAAATCACAGCTTTTGCAGCTCTGTGAGAATATATTGTGACTTTCATCCTGTTGCTCTACAGTGTATTTTAAAGCTGTTCTGGACAGTTTGATAGCTGTTAAAAATCAGTGTATCACTCACAAAGCCAAATGAGCTTCACTTGTTCACAGAACGCACCGAGGACTTGGCCTCTTCCAGCTCCTCCAGAGCAAGAAATTCTGTGTGCTCTGTGATTTTGGAGCTGCCTAAGGTGGCAAATGTGTCTTCCTCAGATGCTCAGTCCACTTGAAACTCTCAACTCCTGAATCAAAAATGGATCCAGGAAAGGAATGAGCCAGGCTGTGCTTATTTAAACAGCATGGCCAAAGTAGAATAATCACGGTGCCAATTTTGGATGGACACAGTGGCATTTAGAGAACAGGCCCATTACAAGTGACTTGGTTGCTCTCTATAGAATCTCTGTGCTTGGAAACTCAGGTTTTCCTTCTCCTCATGGACAAACCATGTTCCAATGTTTTGGGAAGTCTGTTTGCCATCAGTGAGGCACTTCCACCTTGATTGCAGCTCTCTGGGAAACTTTGCTTAGTTGAAAGTTCAAATACCTTCCAAGAATTTGATCTGGGCAGGCAATATGCAAATTTTCTCAACAGAAGTGCAAAGGCTGAAGGAGCATTTGCTTGCCTGTATCCTCCTCCTCAGTGATTGTGCACGGACTCAATCAGCACTTAGAATTAGTGACTCTTAATGAGGCTGGAGCTGGCCTGAGAGAGGAGTCCTGCTGGTGGAAATCAGCATCAGCACTCCCACCGAGCCCTGGAGCTGGATTTGCACATCCCCACCCTCCAAGGAATGAGTTTTAAAAGCCCACAGTCCTTCAGGGGTTCTGACCCAGGCGGTGTGAACAGGAAAGGTGAACACGAGGGGCAGCTCCCAGTGCTGTGTGCAGCCACTCCAGTAAATCAGAAGGGTTTCCAAGGGTCTCCAGCTGTGTTACAGCCCCTCTGCTGCTGCTCCTGCAACACAACCACAGAGAAAAGCAGCAGCTTACACAGGGCTGTGATCCTGTAAATGCTGCAGCTCAGAATGCACCTACATGGAAGCACTTTTCCAGGGAGGAAACTGTGGTTTCTACATCACTAATCAAAATCTCTGCTCTCCCTGGGCTGGCTTTACCTGATGGGAAGATGGGAAGAATGAAGGCTCCACTGCAGGCTGGTTTGGCCACACAGCTCTTGCTCTCATCCAGCTGGAGTTTGTCACATTGTCACAGCTGAGTGGCTTCATCAGTTTCACAAATCTGCTTTTCACCTGAGTTTTTACTGGAAAAGAATTTTTGCCCCCCTCTAGATTTTGAGATACGTGAATTTTATATACTGTGAGTGTAGGTGGGCAAATTAAAAAACCTAAGCATTTGTTGATTTTAGGCCTACATATCTCAGGAATTTTGAGGCTGGACATATAGCTGAGGGTTTTTAAAATGCTTTGAAGAGATGGTGGCACATCTTTGGAACTCTTGATGCCTCTCTGAGGAAAAAGCAGAACATGATCCTGCCCTTTGCACGTGCCCTGTGTTATCTGGAGCCATGCTGTGGAAGAGAAAGGGATTGCTTCTGCTAAACAGGAGGTTTTCTTCTGGCCTCTGGCTTTGGCAGAGAGAGTTTCTGAACTCGAATTTCCTTTCTGTCAGCTCATGTAACCATAATTACCAGGCACTGGTCCCTCTTATCCCAGTCCCCTCTCTGACATCTGTGCAGAACTCTGAAATCCCAGACTTACTGGTGTGAATCTGTGTGAGTAGTCTGGTTGTGGGAATTCTTTTTTTTTTTTTTTTTTTTTTTTTTTTTAATTTGAAGGATTTATTTCTCTTTTTTCTGATCAGGTGCACAGCACACTCCTGGTTCCCACACCAGAGAGGAAGCAGCTTCTTGCTGCACACTCTCCTGGGCAGTAATTACAATTTCTCAGGAACGAAGTTTAGTTTGTAATTCAACATTTCCCCATAGCACAATTGTGTAGCACCTATACAAATATTTGTTCCTGTTAAATGCTTGGGGAAAAAAAAAACCCACCATTATAGCAGAAGTGAGAATAGGTGTAAGGTAGTCACAGGAACAAAGCCTTTTATTTCCCTGTCCTTGAATGTTGTACAACATTTATTAAAATTGTAATACTTCCATTGACATCTGTAAGAATAATTCTTAAATATTTGTAGTTCCTGGTGGATTCTAGATTGATATCCTTTAATCTATTTATATATTCTGTTAGCATTCAGAGGCACAACAAAACTGTCAGCATTGCCTGGGTATAAATCTTAAGGAGCAGCAGCTGAGCATCAGCAGGGACCCCAATTCCTGTGCTCCTCCAGTCCTGGAGGATTACAAGTCTGATAAAGGAATGAGAGAAATTTTTTTCTGATTAACTTTGTACTCGATCTTTTTCTGGTGTCAGGTTAGTACAGGTTATACCATCTTTTATTCTGTGTCAAACAGTCACAGAGGAGAGGATAGTATGACAGATAAAGCTGTGGTGGCTACCATTTTCTGGTCTTTTTTAAGTCCTTAAGGATGAGCATTTAGAGCAGAAGAAAAGCTGTGAGATCTGGAGGTTGCCTCCCAGGATTTCTTGTGATTATTGAATAGTTTTAGTATTATGCAAGTCCACAGCAAAAGCAACAGAAAACGGTAATGTAGATCAAGTAACTATGACTTTTCCCACATTTTTATTTTAATTTCATGTGGAAGAAAAAAAGGCCAGAATAAAAAAAAATTGTTTAGAAAATTAATTTTTTATTGAATATTCATAGCCTGCTGGTAAGAAATGCTGGGATTATTAAAATATGTGTTTCTCTCATGTGGAAATAAGGCCATCAGATGTCTGTCCCCATCACAAAGAAATGCAATTGAAATGACTGTCAAATTATTTACATAGTGGTGGCTCTTATTTAACACCCTGCAGTACTCCCCTCTGCCTGCATCGTGGTGCCCCCCAACAGGCAGAGGTGCAGACTCAAAAAAGATTTTGAAAAAAACCCAAACTTTCATGAGGACTCTGGAATTTTTGCCTGTGTTTGGGTTGGACTGTATGAACTGTTTGAAACTTTGCATTTTGGTGAGTGATGTTTCAATACAATCTATTTGAGTGGGGGAAAAAATCCCTGTGATTTTTTTTTTTTTTTTTTGGTGGTTTTTTTTTGACCGCCTAATCGTTTGTATGAAATTTTTATTTTTTAAGGGAGTCTCCTTTATATTTTCCCCATATGGAGTAGGAGGCCACCTTAGCTATCCAGATGAAGTGATAAAATTTTTTTATTTCGTTGTGCTGAACAACAAGGGCTCAAGAACAATGAATTTATGATCACAAAGTCATAGAATGATTTGGGTTGGAACGGACATTAAAGTTCATCCATTCCCACCCTCTGCCATGGCAGGGACACCTTCCACTGTCCCAGGCTGCTCCAAGCCCTGTCCAGTCTGGCCTTGGGCACTGCCAGGGATCCAGGGGCAGCCACAGCTGCTCTGGGCACCCTGTGCCAGGGCTTCATCACCCTCCTATCCAAGAAATTCTTCCTAAAATCAAAAAAAACCCCATTTTCTTTCCATTTGAAGCCATTCCCCCTTGTCCTGTCACTATGTGACCCTTCCTCTGAAGGAACTTCAGGACCAAAGATTGTCCACGGGGTTCCAAGTAAAACAAAAATTGAGATTCATTTTAGCTTTTTACAGTGCAGCTGCAACTTTATGCTTTTGTGTCTGAAGAGGTCTAAAGGTTTTGTCATGTGAAATTGTTCCTCTGCAGCACTCTGGGTCTGTGAGAGATGAAGCCACCACCCTTTATCTCTGTCTGCAAAGCTTGCAGCAAGGAGGAGAAATTAGTTGTAGAAAGCTAAATTTTGGTTAACTTTAACTAGAAAAAAAAAGTAGCTAAAAAATTACAACATTCTCAAGTACTCACTACTCAAAAGTTAGTCATGAAGAGTTAGGAAACCCAAAGTTAGGAGTTAAGAAAGCCAAAGCAGAAGTCATAATGAAATAAAACAAGATGCTTTCAATTTGAATTCCAGTGCTATGCTATTAACCAGCACATTTCCAAGGTTTTTCAACAACACTGAGGGTGATATGGCAAATATATATTTTACTGTGCTTTGATAGTAATTGCATTTCTGCAAAAGAGATTTGTTCTAGGTTATCTGTTGAAATCCAGCCAGGTCTTTGGTGGAAAAACCCCTGCCTTTTGTCTGTGTTTCACTTCTGCATCATCAGCCAGACTGTTTCCATATAAAAAAACGTGACTGGAATTTGCAGGTATGTTAGTTATTGGTGATTTCACACCTGCTGAGAAGCCAGACCTTTGACAGCTATAAACAGATGCCTCTGCAACACATTTGGTTCTGCTCAGAAACTGGAAATGTTGTTGTAGTCTCTCTTAAAATAATAATAGTGAAACCATAGCTTTACCCCGAGTAGTAAAACTTATGCATTCACAGTCAGGAAAAACTATTCATATGTTCATTCAGAAGAAATATTTTTTGCTTCAATTAATTTTTAAACTGCACTTTATCTGGTGCAAATGTTGAGCAGAAGCAAAGCTGGACTGAGGATGTTAAATCCGTGATTATTCACCAAGCATGATCTTCACCTGGAGTTTCAGGGCCAAATCCAGTGGGTCTGCAGGCAAAGATTGCATTATCTGAGAAATATTGTTTTTCCATCCTGTAGGTGTGGAAAAAGAGGTCAGATATTCCATATAATAATCCCTGGTTAGAAAATTTTAGCTTCTGAAAATTGTTGTGCTGTAGCAATCCAAATATAGGCACAGATGAGCTTCCAAATTGAAAATGACCCAGACATAGCCCATGAGGCCTCAGTTAACGACAATCTTAATTTAAGCTTGACTGTGGGCAGAAAAATGAAACAAAAAAGTTCTTAAAAAATGCTTAGAGGTGGTTACAGTGGTTAGTAATGCTTTGCAATAATGTGTGTGCCTTTTCAGTAATAAATGGATTGCATAAATGATAGATGTGGAAGCTCCCATAACCTGATGAGTTCATTATGGAATTAGAGCTTTAACTCACGTGCAAGACTAATCATAGAGGAAAAATGTTCATGCTGAAGCTGATTGAAAAGAATGGTAACTTAAAAAGCTTTAGAAGACATCAAAAATCTTTAAAAATCAAGTTACACAGGTAACAAGACCAGAATGTGCAGAGAAATCTGAGTTTTGATTTATTTATTTTTAATTAGTGAGTGCTCTGTGTAGTGCAGTGAAACAAACCTTGTTTGCCGGTGTTTCCCCACTTAATGTACTTTATGAGAAAAACCCACGTCCTGAAACTTTTAAATCTAATTGCCTCTGACATGCCTGTCTCTATTTTTATATTTTTAAAATTCTATTTTATGTATTTGTCTTCTCGGTATCCAGTTCTCTCTCGATCTCTGCTCTCTCTCACTTTCATGTGACCTTTCTTACTGTTTTCAGCTTCCTTCTCCTTTCTTCAGTAGGGATTTCAACAGGGGGGCACTAAAACCTGCAAAGCCTCCTTTGGTGGGATGTTATGCTGTGCTGTCATTTTGAGGATGCCTGTTTTGATGAGGAACCTGGAGGAAAAAGCCAAATCCTCTACTCTCCACACAAACAGGTATTTGCCCACCTTCAGGCTCAGGTTGTCTTCCCAGCCTGTCTAAATCCTGCAGCAGCTTCCCCTCTCCTCCACTCGGGTGGGGCCCTCTGTGCTGGGAGAGCTTTTGGTTGTGATCTGGATTCACACTTCACATGAGGGTGGAGATTAATTAAGTGAGGGATGGATACCCAAGACATTTATAATTAACGCCTTAAGTAAGTCATAAACCAGGACTCTGAAGATGAAAGCTCCTTGCTTGACTGATTTACTAAATCACACATTCCCTCTTGACCACTGTTTTAAGGGTTCAGCCTTTGCCAGCTCCCTGCACGTGCTTTGAGAATTACTCACTTCAGAGCTTCCTGCACTATCAACTGCTCAGTATTTTTTCCCAAGCATGTTAAACCCTTTGAACCTGCATGGCTTCATAAGAGCTGATTAAACCTTTTAGACCTGCAAGTGGATGTTTTGCATATTGAAGGACTCTAATCTCATCCTGAAATCTTGCTGGCTCACGGGGTTCCCCACATGAAAGATGTTCTCCCTCAGATTTGTGGGTGCTTCTATTTTCATCCTGGAAAACTGTGATGACTCTAAGGGGGTATCTAAAAGGAAGCAAGTTACTTTGAACCTTCTTTTTGCTACAGGGTGGGCATACCTTTCAGTTTCACTGAAAAATCACTATAAAAAATAAATAATAATTCTGGTCTCTTTCAAGAGACTTTTTCTTTTCAGAGAGAGGGTTTGGGGTCTAGTCCAACACTCCTGAAGTCTAAGAGAACCAGGGACAAGAAGGGAAGCCAGCATGGCTAAAAGCAAACTAAGGAGGTTATTAGAAGTATAAAAGACACCTTTCAATAAGTGGAGTCCAAATGGAGATTGCAGAAAAGATAATAAACCTTCTGGCAAGCAAAATGGGAAGCCGTAATAAAGCTGGCCAAAACGACTTTGAGGAGGAAAGGGTTCAAAATTTAACAATAAAACCCTTTTTTTTTTTTTTTTTCGAATACATCAAAAGCAGGAACTTTGCCAGCAAGTTGATGGGGACAATATATTACTGAAATGTAGAAAGACCATTCTAGAAGGACAAGTCCATAACAAGAAAAGCTCATTGAGGAGGGTTTCCCTGTAGGAGCCAGTTGCTGGGGACTGTCCTGAGGAGCTGCTGATACTGGGGCAGTTTGATAGTAAAGGGGATTAGAATAAATCAACACAGCAAAAGGGGTAAGGGCCATGTAGTACCATTGCAATTTCTGCAAAAACTCCAAAGAAACTGAAGGAGCAGCCACCTCTTATGGAACCTTACCCCTTCAGTCAGCCTTGGCTAACAGATTTATGATATTCTGTGTCTGACTCTGCTTTTCCAAAAGACTTCAGGACACCCAGGCGATGAAAAATGTGTCTGACTTTCGTATTTCCAAACTGATCTAATATTCCTTTGTTACAGTCAAAACAGCAACAACAACAACAAAAAAAAAAAAAGCCCAACTCAAGCCCACACTTATTGCAGAGCAAAACAAATCAAATTTCCAGCCTCAGTTCTTTTGCATGAACAATTGTTCCAAATCCAGTTGAAACATAATATTGGGGTTTTATCTTTGCTTGATTTTGACAGGAGATCCCTTTCTGTTCCAGCTTGAAGTGCTACCAGCTCTTTCAGTCTGATTCAGATTCACTGCCCAACTGGAGGGGAGAGGAAGAAACAATTCCACCTAAAAATCAAACAAGGACTGAGAGACATTTGGTGGTTGACATTTATGGGAGAAAAGCTGGTGTTCCCATTCCATGTGTATCAGTGTGGCTGATACACATGGTTTGAAGGGCTGGCCTCAGCTCTGTTCCCTGTCCCCAGTGCTCAGGGGGAAATAAGGATTAAGTGATATTTTTGGTTAAGACATAAGAGCCACCTGGTCCCTGCCTGATCACCAGCATAAGCTGGAACAGCCAGTTCATATCCAATTTCCTCTGGTCCCTCTGGAGCTCTGGAAAGCAGGGAAAAATCCTAGAGCTCTGCACTTCATCTCTTTCCTTCAGCACTCCCATTCCTTGGTACAAACGCTGTCACCTGCATGGAGGACTGAAGTACATTTGAGGATAAAAATCCATTTTGCCCATCTTGTACCTGCTAAGCTTCTGCATAGAAAATTGCTTCACCTGGCCCTTTTTTGTCCTCTATTTTTACAGTCAGTGCCATAAACAAGCTGTCCATAAACATCCCTATGAGTTGTGAGCAGGTAAGGGCTGTGCTCAATAACAGCACCAAGCTCCCAGTTCTGTGCAGTAAAACTCTTCCTGCCTGTGTGGTACAGGGCTGGGACATTTTGAGTGTGGAGATGAACCCCAAATGCCTGTTGATATAAACCAGATGGGCTCATTCCATCCCAGGGCATCTTAAATACAGAGAATGGTGGTGGGCTGGCTACTTTCAGTTTAGGTCAAGGTTTAATTTTACTTTCCAGTTTTACTTTTGAGAAATAGGGTGGTCGTTCCTAGCTGGAAAACTTTGACCAGCTTATCTGAACATAAAGATGAGCTTTACCAAAAAGGGGAATTGGAACCCAGCTGTACTTAGGAGGATCTTAAACACTGACTTCTGATCCCTGAATGCATCCCACTTGTTTGTTTGTTGTTTTATTTGAGGTTTTGTTTTGGTTTTCCTCTTGTCATGAATGGCACATGGATACAGTAACTGTAAATGGGCATTTGTTGTTGCATTTGTTGTACTTTGAGCTACTGATTTGGGTTCTCTTTACTGTAGACACAAAACTTTTTGGGTGCTGTGGTGCTGGAATTTCCTGCCAAACCTTCAGGAATGAGCAGGCCTTTCAGAGACACATAGAACACAAGTGGAAAGGATCACCCACTTACCTTAGAATGCCTTCAGAGTATGTTGCAGATACTTTTTTGTGAAATATTTTGGGTTAGCTAAAAGAGAAAAGTAAGTAGTTTCTCTCTAATATACTTCAAATATATCCTTTTTTATTTATGATGATCATTGCTGTCTGCACTAATGAGTTTTTGCTTTTATCTTTGATTGCAAATCATAGGGTGATGTTTATTTTCAATTTTATGAAACTTGCATAATTAAAAATTCTTTAAATTTTTCAAACTGAGACAGAATCATCTTAATTCCCTTTAATTCACAGACAACATGACTTGTGGAAGGGAGGATGAATTTACTGAGATTTACTTCAGGTGTGCTACAGTTACTTCATGAAATCTTCACTTGCCATTTCAGATGTTCATCTAAACTAAATCTCCACCTTTTACATTGGTGGGAGAAAATCCCCTTTGCCCCACAACTGAAATAAAATAAAAAAGTTATATCTGTGTTTACAGAACTTCACAAGTCTGCAAAAGGCAGGACTTGGTTAATTTGTACCACAGCTATTCCTGAGGATCACTCTGTGCTCAGTTTCTCCTGGCAGCATTTCTGCCAATAAATAAATAAATAGATAGATAAATAGATATATATATAAAGCAGAAACGACCATTTTTGCATTGCACTGATCTTTTTCTTGCTTAAAATATTACAGGGGTTGCAGCTGCCCTGGGGGCTGTGGGAGAGGAGGATGAGGATGAAGGTGGGGAGGAGGAGGAGGATGAAAATGAGGAGGAGGGTGAGGATGAGGGTGAGAGTGAAAATGAGGATGAAGGATGACGGTGTGGATGAGGATGGGGACAAGGATGAGGATACAGATGAAGATGAGGATGAAGATAAGGAGGAGGAGGGTTAGGACAATGGGGACAAAGATGCAGAGGAAGATGAGGACGAGGACGAGGACGAGGATGAGGATGAGGATGAGGACGAGGATGAGGATGAGGATGAGGATGAGGATGAGGATGAGGATGAGGATGAGGGTGAGGACGAGGATGAGGATAGGGGTGAGGACGAGGATGAGGATAGGGGTGAGGACGAGGATGAGGATAGGGGTGAGGACGAGGATGAGGATAGGGGTGAGGACGAGGATGAGGATAGGGGTGAGGACGAGGATGAGGATAGGGGTGAGGACGAGGATGAGGATAGGGGTGAGGACGAGGATGAGGATAGGGGTGAGGACGAGGATGAGGATAGGGGTGAGGACGAGGATGAGGATAGGGGTGAGGACGAGGATGAGGATAGGGGTGAGGACGAGGATGAGGATAGGGGTGAGGACGAGGATGAGGATAGGGGTGAGGACGAGGATGAGGATAGGGGTGAGGACGAGGATGAGGATAGGGGTGAGGACGAGGATGAGGATAGGGGTGAGGACGAGGATGAGGATAGGGGTGAGGACGAGGATGAGGATAGGGGTGAGGACGAGGATGAGGATAGGGGTGAGGACGAGGATGAGGATAGGGGTGAGGACGAGGATGAGGATGAGGGTGAGGACGAGGATGAGGATAGGGGTGAGGACGAGGATGAGGATAGGGGTGAGGACGAGGATGAGGATAGGGGTGAGGACGAGGATGAGGATAGGGGTGAGGACGAGGATGAGGATAGGGGTAAGGATGAGGATGAGGATGCGGCGCTCTCCCGGTGCCGCAGCGCCACCGCGCGTCCCCTCCCGTCCCCGCACCGCCCGTGCACCTCCGGGAGCGTCCCCGGGAGCCTCGGCATTCCCAGCCCGCGGGGAGCGGGGGCACAAACACCTTTGGACCGCCTAAAGAGCCTGGCAGAGGAGTTGGAGCTGCGTTTGAGCAGCTTTCGGTGCACGAAGCAGAAGCTGCGCTTCCTCTCCGCTGCCGCGCTGGTCCCTTCCCTCCTCCAGCCGGAGCTGTCGGGGGATGTCCGGGACGAGGGACGAGCTCCGTGTTAATACGATTTAATAGCACAAGATTTAATAGCAAACACTCTGGTGCTGCCCCCCTGAGCTCCACAGCAGCGCCGCTGCCCCCGTGTCCCATTCCTGCACTGCCCGCCCGGGAAATCCCGAGCCTGGGCAGCCTCGGGGAGGTTTCTCAGAGACAGCAATGCAGGCACGTGTATTTACCCCACAGCAAAACCTAAAACTCTTACCTAAAAAAAACCCTTAAAAGGTGGCCTTACTCCTGGAAAATCGATTTATGGAACAGCAAATGGATGGATAGGTGATCCCCAGGGGGAAAAACAAGAAAATGTAAATCATTACTGGGAAGCACGTGGAAAGATCACCAAATTCCCCGGTGATGTTAGTGGGCTGATAACATTATTAGCAAATACTTTACATAAGCCTAGTTTGTGTGTTTCCAGGTAACTGTGCTGGGTTTAACAGCTCAAATAAACATAACGAGATCGGGTGTATCACATTATATCAAAGCACTGAGCGAGAAACTGGCAATTGCTTATCCAAAATAATGCAGTTTGACATGAAAGGATTTTTGCCAGCCAAGGTAGAAATTGTCCAGTGCAGGGAGGATGATGTGTTTTGTCCCTAAAATACAGGATTCTCCACAAACACGGGCTCCACTTCAGTAGTCAGCCATGTGAGAAACATCATTTTCTCCTTGGTTTTGGTATCTTAATTAAACACATTTGGCCAAGAAGGCAGAGTGTGAGTGGTCACCTCACCGTGGCTGATGTCAGCAGACATGGCACATACATTTTAACATAGGCCATCCCCTCTTGTCCTGTGAGCAGGAGCTCCCCTGCCCCCAAGTTCAGGGTGCTTTGTATGGGATTTCTTATTTGTGCTGTCCCAAACATCGAGTGTTTGTGTTCCTTTTCCGATGAACTCTGGTTCTGACCTTGCTGAGGGTGCACTGCTTGTTTTGGAAACACTTGCAATATCCCTGGACTGTTTGTTTTCCACCCCAATATGCTGCTACATTCCTGCAAGCTTTCTCTGGTTGTAATGCAATGTTTGGCCGGGAAACAGAGAATACAAATGAAAAACAGTGCCCCAGTCTTAGGGAAATGTAGTGAAACTGTGACAGAAAGTGTTTTATTGGAAACAAGACAAAGATTTCCAGAGAATTAATAAACAAGCAGCTGCTCAGCATCTCTGCAAGACCATCAACTCCAGATGTGTATTTCCTGGAAGGATCAGAGTATTTTGTTTAACTCTCTTCCTCTGCCCTCAGCAGGTAGGAGAAACAGAGGTCAGGTCTGGTTCTTGTGTTCCAGAGGAG
The DNA here is from genome assembly GCA_013400215.1 of Cisticola juncidis. NCBI lineage: Eukaryota > Metazoa > Chordata > Aves > Passeriformes > Cisticolidae > Cisticola > Cisticola juncidis. Next base: position 61,932 of record VXBR01002557.1, on the reverse strand, counting down.
ATAATTAGATATTTAATAAGTGTAGCAACCATACAATTTGCATGACCAGCTAACCATCTACAGACTTTTTTCCAGTAATAGATCCAAACCACTGACTTTCTCCAGGTTATTTGTTGAAGACCAGCACTTAACAGCACGTAAAGAGCCAGGCTCCAATAGGGCAGCAGCAGGAAAACACTTCTCCCCTGCAGAGCCAAGCAGGATCTGTCTAATGTCGATGTTGGGTCTCTTTTGCCAGGACTGTGGAGTTTTGGAAGGGTCAGAACCTGTATTTTCTGAAACAAGGGCCCAACTCCTCCACAAAGAAATAGAACTTTCAAAAACAGTGATGGAGAACATGAAAGCAGACCCTGGTCCACAGGAAGTCACAGCACCATCAGCTCCTTGCCCTGGGAGATGTGGAAGTTCAGCTCCTGAGGTGAGGCCAGGCACTGAATTCAACAGCAGCTGGTTGTGTCACCTCAGAGGGCCATAGAGGAGTTCTGCTGCCCTGTCTCTACCCTGACAGTGCTAAAAATCCAGGTTCTCCGTCATAGCTAACACCTTTCCCTTCAAAACTACATCCCTGAAGGATACAACATCTCAGGACAACCCTAAAGCTGATAATCCCATTGGAGATACCACAGACTGGCCCAGGGGAACAGCAAGGGACTCTGTTCTCCCAAAAGCACAACTTGCAGAGATATTGAACCAAAGTATTAGGACAAAAATATTGTTGGGTGTCACCAGCTGCTTTGAATCCCAACAACAGAAGCAGAAAAATAAGTGTGAGACAAATCAGAGAAGGAGGCTCAGGTAGGCACTGCCTCATGCAGAAGCAGCAGGAGGTTTGGAGATCCTGAGCTGAGGAAAACTGAGTAGAAGAGGTTTTACAAAAGTTGAGAAAGGGCTGAAGTCCTATATGACCAACTCAGTTTCTTTCCTGGTTTTTGAAACAGCAAGGGAATTGATAACTAAATACCAGTGATGGCTCTGCATAGATGTGGCCGAGCCTGGCAGAAGCCAGCACACCTTTCACACTGCAAACAAAACTCTTTTATTGCTAAGCTAAGCAGGCACAGACACTCACAGGGATCCCAAAATGCTCATTTGAGCTCAGGTGAATTTCTGTGTGAGCACTCAGTGAGCAGCAGCACATCCAGGAATCTGCTTTCTCTGGAGTGGATGATGAGTGGGTCACCTCATACACGAAAGGAGGGGACAAACAGAGAGAACTTCCCTCAGAACAATGTTTGGATAAACCTTTTCTTGAAAAGTAGGAGAGCCAGGAGGCAGGATTGGCTTTTGCCCTGTGAGGTGGGGTAACAAGACTGGCAGTGAAAAAGTGAATGCTGTGGCCAGCAGCACAAAGCCTTTGAGCAGACAAAGCCTTGCAGGTAATGTGGAAACACGGAATTCCTGTAAGTACATTTGCAACCATCACATGAACACTGCAGCGTCTGTGGAGAGAAGGACAGGGACAGGACAGCTCCAGAGCTACCTGACCTTCCCTCCCTGGAACAAAGCAGCACAAATGGGCTGGCAGTGGCAAATAAACCCAGCTGCAGTTTGCAAAAAGTGTAACTGCAACTTCCCTCATCCTTAGGAACAGAAAGTCTGGATAGAAAGTTCCTAGTGGGAACTTGGTATCGCTGCAGAAAGCCAGCATGGCTGAGGTTCAACACTTTAAAAGGTTTTATACTGTGCATTTATATATAGCAAAATGTACAGCAGACATGGGAAGTCATCAGGTTTCTGGATTGTCTGGAAAGTTGCTTTCTCTCTGTATACATCGTCCAGCAGGGACAGCTTAAATCTGGTTGTCCCCATGTAGGACTGCCCCAAACACATTTTAGTTTTGTTTGAAGTCAGAGAACCTTTGGACTTCCTGCCTTTCTCCTCTGACTGCAAACATAAACCTCTGCAATTGCATCCAGGCACATCTTTGTTCTGGTGAAGAACAGCACATAACCTAAATTTTGGCTTTGAGATCCTCAGTGTAACAAGACAGACAGGTGTGAAGGGTGGTGGGGTGGTTGATTTTCATCAGCAAGGGGATACCTAAATTCCTTTTGTGCTCTTGGAGATCATTCCTTTTTGTATTGTTCTGCCACTTACCTAGAAGAACAGTTTCTGCAATTTAGGAGTTAAACCCAGCGTCAGCAGCAGAAAAATCAGTGCAAATAAGGAAAAAAATCCATTTGGTTCTGGGCAGAGGCACAAAGAGCTTTGGGGCTCTGCTTAATATTCACTGTGCAAACTTCTGGGAAATTAATGTCTGCTTTTTAAGTTTCACTGGTTGCTCTTTACTTGTTTGTCTGTTTGTTTGTTTGGGGGGGTTTGGGGTGGGGTGGAGGGATGGAGGATTCTTTTTATGTCAAGACCTACAACAAGGTGTAGAGTAAAACTGATTAAATCCATTTAATCCTTCATTAGCAATGATTTCTCCAGGCTTCTAGTAGTAGCTCAGCATTTCAGATATTGGCAAAGTTTGTTCTCACTTTCTTGTAGATGAGATAAATTACTTTTTCACCCCTTGAGATCACAGCTCTGCTTCACCAGCTTCAGCTATCCCTGACACCCAAAACAGAACAAGGAACAGCTAAATGCATGCACTGCTGATACTGTCAGTGGTGAGGAACCTGGGACTCCTGGGATCTCCACCTTTTGATGCAAGTCCAAAGCCAGCTGAGAAGAAAGGTTGCTACAGACTGCAAGAAGGTGAGAGAGAAACCTTTGAAATTACCTGCTTTACAGTAGCTCTAAAAACCATTTTATTTTCTGTGGGAACAAAATATGGAAAGGTGACTCACATCATTTACATCAGTGGTTGGGCTTCTCAGTGACATGTGAAGAACTCACCAATCCCTCTTACCCCAAATTACTGTGATTAGATTCTGTTCACTTGTTTGGAAAAAAAAAATCAGCCTGTATTTCAAATTCATGCCAGGCTCTTCGTTGAAAGTCTTTTGTGTGTAAATAAAGTTCAGAAAATAATAGTGCAAGGCTTAAAAAGGACTGGCAGCACGCTCATCTTACGTGAAGTGTTTGTTTTTATAGGTTGTGTTTTTAAAGAGGAAGACTTTTTAAAAACAGAGGTTCTTGGAAATGCTGTTCATTTATCTTTGTCTAAAATGCTGAGTGCCTGCAAGAGCAGCCTCCTCCTGTGGGGACAGGACACCAGTCTCTCTCCTGACTGCCTGACCCGCAGTGATTTTGTTGGGGTGCAGGAGGGGCAGCCAAGCCCTGGGGTTTGAACCCACCCCAGTGGATGCAGGGGCAGTTTGGGGCAGACCCTGATGTCAGCCTGGTTCCCATCTGTGGGAAACAGCAAATGCAGCACAATGACTTCACTGGGAGCATTTTGTGAAGCTGCCAGTGAACGACTTAGGAGACCTCTGGAAGATTGTGAGAGCCTTAACCTCCAGCAAGACACAAACTCCAGCTCATCTGTACAGCTTGGGTAATGCCTCCACTGCCCGTGGTGCTTGTATAAAGTCACAATTACAAGGTGATGGGGTTTGCCTGCTCCAGGCAAATGGGTTTGTTAAATCCACATGACCTCCTGTCCCAGAAAAAAACCCTTTAAGCACAAGGCTGGATTTTATCCAGGTTTAGAAGAGCAGATTCCTTTTCCTCAGGCTGAGTTACAGGAGTCTGTCACCAGCTGGTGGCAATGATCAAGCACTCTGTGATAGGCTAGGAAAGAGTAAAGCCTTGTTTAATGACAGCTGTGTTTTGGTGAGGGCTTTGGTGAGCCGAGTTGTTGTTGGAAATCACATCAGAATATAAAGAAGTCAAAAAAACACTGCTGGAAAGGTAAGATATTGCTGAGTCGTAGTCTGAAATATTGTTTTACAGATAAACTACTCTTTCTTCTACATGTTTTAAGAAAAATTGTTTTTATTTGGTATTGTAAGTGACCCAAAACTTAATTATTCACTTGTAGCTTAGTATGTGCCTTATGTCCTACTACTGATCTTTTTAAAATATTTTATTTATGATATAATAAATATGGCCACTGATGAATTGTAGAAATATTGCCCCCCAGTTCTGTAGCCCTCACACCTGCTCAGTTTCCTCATGCAGGGTGACAGTGTTGCTGGTGCTTTTTTTGTGTGTGTATTTTGGGTTGGGGGGCAGGTTGTTTGAAGTTTAGTGTTATTTTTGAATGGTCATTTTGGTTCCTTGTGTGTGTCCCTCCCCACAATGCTCAGCTAGAGTGGACAGAAGCCACTGCACCAAGGTGGATTGAGTTTCTGATTTTTTTTTCCTGATTTGCTGATATTAGAAATTTCTGAAAAAAACCCCACAAAACCTCAAAACTTTTCTTTTTAAAAGCCATGTAATTAAGTCCTTTTTTTACACAGAAGTTGCATCAATTTGCACCCACTCAGCTGATCCAAGTGCTTGTAAGCAACACACCAGGCTCCCTTACAACTTAGCTACTTACTCACTGAAATTTATTCCCACTGAAATTTATGCTGCCTCTTGAGCAGAAGGATGTGCCCAGAGTAATGAGGAGGATACAGCTACTCTGTGGACTGAAAGCATTTTTGAAAAAGCATGAACATCTCCAGTACCTTGGTTCTTACTCAGAAAGTGGTGCCTTACTTATCTGTTGGGTATTAGTAGTTACGGTTTTGTTTGTATTTCTATTTAGGGGTAACTTCTTTTTCTGGCAGATGAAATGCAAAATTGTGCCTAAATCAGGGTGGTAATTTTGATATAAAAAGGAGGTAATAAAATACCAAGTGTGTACATATGATAAATGACATTAAATAGCCAACATCAGTGCTCCAGACAGTGACAGGCAGGACTAAAATGACAAAAATGAGCGTGGCCTTTCTTTCTTTGAAGACGATCCAGAGTCAATCTTGAGCATCCATAGCCCTCAATCCACCAGAAAACACGCAGGCATCAAAGCATGTAAACTAAACTGCTGTAGGATAGTTGAGAACCAATTTCAGGACTGTGTTTCACTTCCAAGGAAATTGGGACATGTGGAATTGTAGCACAAGTGCACAGGAGCTGAAAATGCAGAACAGGTCCAGCTGTTCTGTATAAACCCTGAATAGCCCTTGCTGAAATGATTATTTCATGTCTCAAATGCCTCAAAATACAATAAAATAGATCTGATGAAGGAGAAAAAACAGGAACTGGTCACTTGTTCTCATCCCCTTTGTTTCCACGTGTAGTTTTAAGCAAAGCCTAATTGCCTCAGGTACTCTTAAACAATTAATAAACTTAATTATCTAGAGAGTATGGGTGCCTATTTGGATAGCATATTAATTAGAGCCAGTTCTTTTTTTCATGCTGAAGATGATCACAATCTCCTGAGTAAGGCATTAGACCACTAGAGCAAGCCTTGCACAGCAAAAATGAACAAAAATATGCAAGTACAACTTAAAATGAAAAGAAACTTGCAAATGCTGCTTTATTTAATTCTTACAATAGGGAGGCACTTTTACATTAAAAAAGAAGTGCAGAGGTTTCATTATTAACTACAAAACCCTAAAATATTATTCCATGAAAACAAAGAGAATTAGTGTCTGTGACAAAGTTACTGGTTTTTCCTTTCATTTCTGTACAATTTATTACATTGAAACAAACAAAACCTAAAAACATCCCTAAAAAACAACAGCAAGAAACCTTTTTGTTCCTGCAGGCCAGAAGCATTTAGAACATTGATGACACTTTGCTTTGTGTTCCTCATCTCTTACTTTCTGTGCTTGTTGTAGAGGCAGAGTCTGACCCAGGGGCTGTCCAGGATTAATGGGTGCCACAGAGATATTATAAATAAAATGATCATGTGTTTGTTTGATGTCAGAAGTCTCAATTCAGCTCTGCCTTGCATACAAAACCTGCTTGCTTCAGTCAAGTTATTCTTCAGCTAAGACCTGCATGCAGGGATGGTGGAAGAGCAGGGAAGGATGACTGCAGGAAGGGATTTCCCCTCCAAGGAGCCAGAATTCCAAGCTTGTTTTCCATGCCATCCTAGAAAAGCAACCTAGTAGCAATGGCACTGAGCCCCTGGGTGTCAGCTCCATACTGGGCAGACTGGGAGGCTGTACTGGGTGCAAGCTGGGAGCAAATCCTGTGTCCACTACCAAAATGGGAAGTGAAGACACCAAGGAGTTCAGCCAAAGCGATAACACTGAAAGATGGGCTCAGGTCCTGCAGCTCTAACCCCTGCATTTAACACTGGAATAAACCTCACTGGTGTCACTCAGAGTACCCCTGGAGAAAGGCAGTCCTCCAAATGAATATTGTCACAATCCATCCTTCTGGACATGGATTTCCACTTCAGTGTCTCAAGTGCAGACAGCAGAGCTGGGGTCAGCACTGGTGGCAGATAAATGTCTCTGTGCTTGATGGATGAGAGGATATATTTATCCCTCACAGCAATTCTCTTGCTATTTATTTGGTTTGGGGTTAACAAAACCACCAGGTGAGCTGCACAGGGAGGCTTCTGGTGGTTTGAAAATGAGCTTGGAAGTGGAAAGAACACTCAAAGGATGTTAAAGAAATATTGGAAATGCTCAAAATCAGCACACCTGAGGAAAGCAATACTTCTCTAATTGCCTGTTGGTTTATTAAAGTTGGCTGAGCAGAATATGGCTTTACATTCTGATATTACTGGCAAAATTCAGGCTTTCAGTGGCAGCAGGGTTCACAAATAAATCTGCTCTGGAGCTCTCTGAAGGCAAGGTTACCCTAAATAAAGGGAATATGATGGATCATCAGACTGCTTATGTTGAGCAGTGCTAGATTTGCTGGAAGAAGTGTTTGCTGCAATTCCTTGGTTTTACTCAGCAAATTCCAGTTTGATGTCCTGTGATGCAGAGCTTCTTCCTCCAAGCCACTTGCTCTGTTTTTCAAAATTGCCTGGGGTGTATTTTAACCCACTTTGACAGTAAATGACCTGACCTGATGCAGAACTCTTTTCAAACGCTAAAGCTGGGTTCTAAAGACAGACAAGTTAAAGCTGGTCCAGTAAAACCAAAACTGTTTTCAACAACTGAGCTTCTTAAAGAAACACTTCCGTTTTGAGGTTGCTTTGCCAACATGGATACAACCTGTAAACATATTCTCAGGGAGTTTGGGATATAGATTCCAGGGTATTTTTTCCTTTACCAAAAGCACATATTACAAAACCTGTAGAGATTTTTCTTTGCATGTTTTGCGTGAAACTGTTTAATAAATCTGGTTTCATTTAGATTTTACTACATTAAAATTATTTGCAGCTTGTAACTTTGTGCTGAAATATAAGATGTAAAATTCTCTCTAAACAGAAATTCCTAAACTTTCTCTCCAAGCTAAATATGTCAAGGACATAGCATGAACATGGAAGATAAATCTAGCTTTGAGATTTCCCACTGATATATAAAAGAATGTTTTACAAAATTTTTATCTTGATTGTCTCTTTCCAGCTGAACAGAGAGGGCTTTTTTCCTCCATTCTGCATTAAAAGGGAGAAAACCATGCAGCTGCTTATTTCCCTGGCACATCTTGCATGAAATAATGCAAGCTCCATTATGGCATGAGACTAATTACACAAATTATACCTGGAAGAAAAAAAGTTAAATTAAGATCTGCACAGTTACTGCATGATCAGAGGGCACGAGTGAGATCTGATGTCGTTGTGTTTGGAGAGGGCTTCATCCAGATCCAGCTGTCTGCTGTTCACCTCCACCTCCATGCAGCCATTATAGAAAGCAGTCACTGGTGTAGCACCCACAGGAACATCTGCACAGAAACACACTCAGTTCATCAGGCCAAGGCATGCAAATTCCTGTGGATTTCTCAGATCAGTCAAAACATGGGGAATACTCCACTCCCCATCCATTATTCAGTCGTGGGAGAAAAGGAACAATTTGGCAGGAAACACTCGAGTTCTTCTCCCTTTTCTTTCTGATCAAGATCAAGTCAGCAAAGCTGAGAAAGGCCAGTAAAATGTAAAATATGCATCAGAAGGCTGTTTCCCATCCAGAAACTGAACTCCAGGAATGTTTTTCATAGTAGCTTTTCCTGTATTAACAACAGTGAACCAAGAATTTGTTTCCTGGAGCCCACTGTTCTTGCCCTGAGCTACAAACAGATGTTTCTGGGCTTGGAGGTCACCAAAAGAACTGTCTTGCTTTTGCCAGGAAGCTACTCTAGATTCAAATCTGCAGCTTCTCACTTGGGGCACCCCTGGGAGCTTCACATGTATTACTGCTCCCTCACTGCTGCTTCCAGGTGAATTCTCTGTGAAAAACTCAATCTGCTCCTCATTTAGGCATTGCTTGGCTTAGGGCAGAGTCAGATCATGGATATGCTTCCAGAAACAGTATGTTAAACACAAAATCAAGCAGGCATTGTTCTCAAGTCTTAGGGTACAACTGGCTTCCTACAAGGCAGACCTGAGGTGATGCAAGCACCTTCAGCAATTAGAATGAGGGTGATTAGGAGCTGATCTCAAAAGCACCCTCTCTTTTTTCAGGTGTTAAGCACCCTATCCCTCCTTAGGAGATAGATTTGGCTATTTTAGGAACAAGGAACACTGTTTTCTCGGGATTTTATTTTGCTGTAAGCTGAGGTATTGCACAAAGAGTCCTGTAGAATTGTTCCCTTCTGCTTTTTTCCCCACAGTGACGAAAACACTGCTGTCACAGACCCATGGAAGTTTCATTTAACCTGGCTGTGCTAAAATAACAGGGGAATACTCCCACCACTGTTACTGGGTTGTAGAAAGGGGTATCAAAAATGGGGACTTCCTGGAATGCATGAGGTTTTTGAATACAGTGCCTTGCTTTTTGGGGGATTTTGTTTGTTTGTTTTGTGTTAACTTGGATGTTTAAGACACCTTTTAAAACTTAAAACAGAGATGACAGAAAACTCAGATTAAGGAGCAGCAAGTAACTAATACTTGCTTCTTATCTCTTTGAGATGCCTGAATAATGCGAAGCTTTGACAATTTCTCTGTGGCTGGCAATGTACCTAAAAAGAATCATTTAAGCATCACAAAGATGAAAAGGCCCAAGAAATGACAGAAATCTTAGTTACTGTGCCTCTGGTAAACTGCTGACTCACCTGTACTAAGTAAATACTGACTTATTCCTTGTCAATTCAAGACATGTCAGTCAAATTTGTAGCATTTTCTTAGGAATTGTGATTCCTTCTCCATAAAATAACAGAGGATACAGAAAAGCTCTACCTGCAGCAGCACTGTAACCATGGCAACTTTCCTCTAGCAATTTTCAAGTTTTAATTCAGGTTTTGACTATTTCTCACCTGGAGCAGTACAATTTTTCCTCTTGATTCAGCCTGAAGTCAAAGTATTTATACAGAAGTATGTGCACACTTCCTGGACAAATATCTCAATAATGTTAACTAGAAGCTTGCTTTGAACAGAGTATTTGCTGTTCCAACACGTTCTTTGTCTCATAAAGATTGCCAGTCATCTCTTGTGCAGAGTTTAATTGTTGAAACCATATTCCTGACTTCCCCTTCTGGGTTTCTGACTCTTGCATTATTTACAAATTCTTGCTTTTCCAACGTTTCTGATGCAGTTCCTCGATTGAGCCAGACGGTGGCATTTCAGAAACGTGCAATGCTCACCCAACTCAAAAATCAAGACATTTTCCAAATTCAAACCTCTAGAGGGAGAGCCATGTCCTAATGTCCAAATAATGCTACTGTTGAAAAGCTGGGTGGACAAAACAAGAGGCACTTGAGGGGAAAAAAAAACCAAACCCTTTCTTTTTTTAAAATCGTAGGCTTTTCCTAGCATGGGTTAGGCTGAATCCAATCAGGCTTGTAGAGATAATCAAATTAATGAAAAGAAACGGGCCTCACCTGGCAGGCCACCCAGGTAGGTGACAACATTTGCCATCATTGCTTGATGCAGAGTTGAGAGTTGCTCAGAATTGCTCCTATCTGTGAGTGAATCAACAGCCAGTTCAAGTTCCTGTCTGGTCACCAGGAGTCCAACCTCCACTCTTCTGGGGGTGCATAATTTCTTTGATTCCAGCTGTGCAACTGTGATGTTCCCAATGGTCACAGTGATTTTCTAGACAGAAGAATGGTAGGTCACCAAAGATGTCACATGTAACTTTAATAAATCATTGTACTTGGTTCTGGTGAGCTTTGTATTTGCAAGTAGAAGAAAATATTAAATCCTGGTACCTTCAGCTGGAGAAGCTGATGTGTAAGCATCACATCTGATGATGAATGCCATTCTTAAATTTATAAGTGAGAATGTTTTACAGGGAATAACTCTGGCTACACTTCTGAGGTGAAATCCTGTTTCACCTACAGTTTTAAAGGTACCCAAGTGTTCAGCACAAGTTCTCATTTTGGGAAAAAGCCTGGATTAGCCACAGTGTATAATTATGCTCTAGCTTGGGATGGCTGGTGTAGAGGGGATCTAAATGGAAACTTCAGGACAACAAAAGCTGTTTATAATGTGGCACTACAAGATGCAGTTACTCTACACACTGCTCTGTGCATTTGGAAGGAAAGGTGAAAGAAAACATGATGTAATGGATCTGAGCTCAGATTACATAATGTAATCTTCCTGGCATGAGTGATTAGTGCTAAGTCACTGCTGCAGCAATCACTAATAGAGAGGTATTTTCTGCACATACAATCTAATTTTCAAAATCTTGAGGCTACCAGCTCCATTGCAAGTGTGAGTAGCTTTTTTTTAGTTTGATTTTTCACCTGGCAGCCACTAGGAGAACTGTAAGATCACCTGTGAGTCAGAGGAGTTAGAGTCCACTATGGACAATGCAAGAGGCACTGTTTCATTAGAAACCAAGGCAAACAGAACACCAGTGTCTGTGGATGGGCGAATAGTCAGAGTCACATTTATTAACCAATCTTCAGCACTGTCAAGATTATCTGTTTTAAAGAGAATAATTGAAATTAGTAGATGCACCTGCTGATGAAAAATTAATAATGGGGTTAAAAATTAGTATTTAATCTCCTCCCTACTGTGGAAAAATTAGTGCTAATTTTTGAATTTATAGAAAGAACTATAATTCTAAAGAAACCCAAGCCAATAAAACAAACAAACAGCTAACTTTTAATCCTGGATCTTCAATAGTGCCCACCTTTGCAAATAAAATTCTTAAAGTAAATCATTCCAGAAACTGAACAGATGACACTACTCAGAATTCTCATTCAAGCAAATTCCTAACAGAAGTTAAGGGAATCACTGGTGGATGCAGAAGTGTATAGCTTAGTTTGTGTGCCTTTTTTATATTCTTTCTTTTATAATTTCAACAGTTCCACCACCAGTCCAACAAAACCCACAGGGATAGAAAAATACTTACTATAGTTTATCTGGAATGCTGCCATTCCAGTGCCAGGGTAGAAGGATCCTTCCTCCACTGCCACTAAACAGTGTTTGCTTTGTTTTTCTTGAATAACTTCATTTACTCCTGAATGCCCCTGGTTCATCAGGTTCCAGGCCCGGATACACCCATCCAGACGAGGGTTAATCTGCAGGAGAATGACAGCATTGGGAGTTTGAGTCCAAAGTTGGCTTTAAAATGTCAATATTGAGGCATTATTTTAGACATCAGCTTATTTCTGTGTAGTCAATACCAGTCTTATCAATGCTACAGGTTACAGCAGTGATGCTGGGAGAAAACAAAGGGCAGGCATTTGGTATCTCAGCCTCCCAAAGGTATTTCTGGTTTAACATTTCCCTCTTTGCTACCAGGGATCTGGACAAAAAGAGATTGCTTCCACTTTTAAAGCTCATGTTGTGACCTAGACAAAAGGACAGCATATTTTCTGTAGCTGAAAGAAAATGATAACTAGCAATGCTCCTTGTTCAAAGCTTTTTCTTTATACCAAAGTACTAAGAAATTGCTGGAATTGTTTTTATTGGATAAAGGGATGTTATTGTATTGCTCCATAATTTTTTCTCTCCTTTACTTTTGAGCAAAAATTGATCTTTTAAATTTATATTTTTAAAAAATCTAAACTCTCTGTTGAAATTGCCAATGAGGATGAAGGCTCCTGGACTGTAAAGAAGACAGTTGCAACAACCTGACTGTACCCATTCTTGAGGCTGGGAGACTGAAAGAATCATGGGCCTTGTCCAGCCAGGGCTGTTGTAAAATCCTGTAAAAATGAAAGCTCACTGTGCTGCCTGCACAGTGAATGCTGCACTTATTTAGAGCTTAGCAAAAGCCAGGAGCAGGACATGAATCACCCTGAAATGCACTCTCAGCAGCAGCAGTGGTGGTGATTTAGGGAATCTTGAAGCTATATTAGGAAACAGGCTACAGAATCCTCAAAGATTAGACCAGAAGTGCTGTGTTTTTACAAGTGAAGCCTTACTGAAAAGCTTCATGTGTTTATTTTCAAAGCAGTGGTTTAAGAACCACATTTTGTTTTTCTAAATGGCTTCCATGCCCAGCTTTCTCCTTCTGTGACTCCCAGGAGTACAGAACAGAGCATGATCAATCAGTATTAGTCTTATTGTTATTTAATTACCTGTTTGACAAGAGCACCGCCCACTCTGCGAGGTAATCCTGCAATGTACACCTTGGTTTCCAAGAAACCCTGGGATTGTTTAAACAGAGTTCCTGGGCTGTTAATGCTCATCACAGCCTCTTTAGCTATTTTTACACTGATGCTGTGTTCTAATTCTTCAACTGATATCTGGAATAAAATACAAACAATTACATATGTACACACAAAGATGTAGAATATATTAAATACTAATCACATAAGCCCTATGAAGCAGGACTAACGTTTCTTTAAATATCTACCTTGTAAAAGAGTTTTAGTGACTATTTAAATTGTATTTAAACTTGATGCAGGACAGCTGTCCATATCCAGGGACATTCACAGGAGGGTAACAAACAAAACCTAACTGACATTAAAAATTTGGTGTGCTCTATAGAGTGGAAGTGACACAGGCTCTTCATCTCAGGTGTGAAGGCTTGAAAAGCAGGATGAATTTATGGTCTAGCAGATGTAAAACCTGCTCTAAACACAAAGTTTAGATGATCCAATCTAAATGGATCATTAATCTAATTGGATGATCCAATAACTGTGCACTTGATCATCCAATCAGTTTTGAATATTCTGCCACTTTCCTTTTCATGTTTAAAATTAGTTATTGCTATGTTGATAGCTAGATATCTTTTCCTTGATTGTTAAAAGGTAGCAGAATTTCCTGATGTAAGGCATTCCTGTGCATTTCTTGGTTGGTTTTTAAATCTGAGGTTTGAGTGCATTATTTTAAGCCTTTTAGTAGTTGCTCAGTTTCTCCCTACTTTATTTATCAGCATCTTCCCACAGTGAGTAAAAGGAAGGGAATGTGAGAAGAAAACCCCACTTACTATATGCCACAGCCCATCATTAATGGCTTTGCCTCCGCTGGTGACCTTTGTTCCAAACTCATTCTTGAACTGAATCTCAATCTTTCCATCCCGGAGAGCCAGCAGGATCCATGCTGAGCTGTCCAGGGATTCTGCATACAGGATAACCCCCTCTGCGTCGTAGGTCCGGAAATCAAACTCTGCTGTAAATCTGAGTTGTGAAGAAGGAATCTTGATAAGAAGACAGGAAAGGTGAAATACTGTACAGCCTTGGGTAACTCATTAGTAGGGTTAGAGAAAGGTTCACAGACAGTAAATTTGGTGTCTCTGTATTTGAGCAGTGGTGATTTTTGCACAGTTAGTCAAAAGCAGGATGGAACATAAGCTTTGTTCACTCAAATCCAGTGGGAAGTTTTCAGGTTAACACCCTGACCTGGGATTTGAAAGAACCTTGGTGCAGTTCCCAAATTCACCCTGAGCTTTACTTGTGAAGGATATCCCACTCCCCTGAGTAAAAAGACATGTAATATTCCTACTGCACTTCTTAGGGATGCAATGCAGACAAAATAGAAGATCTATGATGTGGTTCAGTAAAACTGGGTTGCCAAGTGTTGTCCTGAAAGAATTATAACCTAGAAATTCGCACTTGCTTTTATATGGCATTGTCTCATTTGAGGATTTGTTGGCTGGATCTAGGTTGGATGCCAAGTATCAACAGCAAAATTAGGATTTACTGTGCAGTGGAAGAGAGGAGAGTAAAAAACAGTCTTTGGGACTAGACAAAACAGATGAAGGGTGAAAGGAGAAAGCAAAGCATTTGGAAGCTGGGTTTGCCAAGACAGCTGTAACTCAGAACAGGGGTGCCTGTCCCTCGCAGTGCTGCTCTGTGTCCCTTAGATGGGGCTGTCCCTCGCCAGACGCACCGAAACTGCTCTGTATTTACACTTCAAACATTTCTCATCTCACAAAGCTCTTCCAGGACAGCACTAACGTCAGATCAGCTTGAAACAGCAGCAGAGGACAGAGTGCTCAGTATTTCTGTCCATCTGCACGGTTCTGAGGCTCAGGGGATCACCAGCTGAGCAGCTGCTGCTGCTGTTCCCTTCCATTGTTGGGTCACTAAGTCAGGGAACGCAGCGATTTTGGCTGCTGCAGCAAAGAAGTGCAAGAGCTATAAAGGGGTCAGAGCCACGGGCAATGGCTCTGACCGCTGTAGAGAAAATCATCCAGCTGGTGCCCCAGGCAAGGCACTGTGAGCTTTGGGTGTCCTCTGGGTGAAAGGAAGCCCAAGGAGGGGCAGGGGCAATGGCCTGATTTTGTTGCTCAGCAGGATGGGCAGAGCACGTCCCAGCTTCTACCCAGTGCAGGGGTGAAGCAGCAGCAACACCCAAACTAAAGCCATTCTATGTATAACTGTATTTATTATAACTTTTTTTATATAAGTTCTGAATTGCATGTTGATAATTCTAAATGCCTGCCTGCTTATTCACCATTCATTCATCATATAAAGGTATCTTATCCAAGGGGGAGATGGTGATATAATTTAGGCATGCAATGCATTCTTCCTAAACCCTCAGAACATTAATGGAAACAAAAGTCATTCCAATGCATATTTTTATCAGTAGCAAATGCTTACCTTGTGACATCTGGCAGTTTGAACTTTAAGTACAGAACGGGAATTCCTATAAATTGCTCTGCCAGGTAAAGCAGTTGATAATTCTTCTCAAGATTCAGTGGGATACACTCAGTAACAGACTGAAAATGGTAGAGAAAATAAGCTATTAATGCACTGTGATAGCTTATGAGGCAGCTCCTGTTATTGCCTGCTAGCCTTTTTATTTTTAATGCAATGGCTTACCTCTGGGGTTTTTTTTTTGGTTTTTTTAAACTTGAACACCTATGTACAAATGAAATGGTGTGGTTTTGCTTTTTCTTGAAACATCCACTATTTAAATTGCTGGAGGATAATCCAGGGTGACACACAGATCTAGTGGACTGAAACTACTATTTAAATGTTTAGTTTTTAAATTAAGAATTCCAGTCTTCTATAAGGCACTTTTCTTTCACCAGGGATACATGACACCCACCTTCTAGGGAACTATTAATCTGTTATTAAACTTCTGCAGAATCTAAACCTGCTCAGGTGTTAGGGAACGGACCAGAGCTGTATCTTGGGAAGACTGTGTTAAAGAGGAATTAAAGAATCATTGTGCTTATGGACAAGTAGGAGTTTCAAAGTTTCTTTGATCAAGTTTGAATCCCTCAAAACATTCTGTGACTGCCTTCCACTCTGACTTTCTTGATGTAGCAGTTCCATTAGATAAACAGGTGCTCTTGAATTTTATGGCTACTTCATTCTATGGCTGCTTGTGTCACCAGTCTTTAGATTGAACATATTTTCAGCTGACTGAACTTTTTTTCCCCCCAATTAAAAGGCATGAAACTAACTTCACTTTTGAACAACAGTACTGAAAATAAGAGCATCTTCCTGCCTCATTACATCTCACCATTTCAAGGATGAGCAAAATGCAATAGAATGAGTGCCAAGTGTTGTTCTTTAAATTTCAGAAAGTACAAACAAGACCTAACACACATGCTGGAACTTGTGTCAGATCTTGTTCCTGCAGTTTAAGCCAGATTTCATTATACTCTGTTAGAAGTGTTTTATTGTTGTTAGAAGTGTTTTATTGTTGGCAGTTATCTGAGGTTGTTTCACATAACATCTCAGACTGCCTGAACTTTTCGAAGTATACAGAGAACAACTGACAAAAAAATCCTTGGTCTTCAATCCTTGCATGCCAATTCTCTGGAGTTTCAACCTTTCTGCTCCTAAGAAGTATAAATTTTCAAACTGATCAAGAGCAGCCAATTTTGGCTGCAGGATGTTCTCCAATGGGCAAGTATTACAGAGTGCTTTTCCTTAAGCTATGGCAGATGAGAACTGTGGAAGACAATCCAGGTCTTTTTTTCAATCCAAACAGAGTAATTCTGAAACAGCGAGCAAAAACTTTTGCACAGCCTAAGGAAAACTTGGGAACATATGGACAAAAGGAACATTCTGTCTCTGAGTAGGCTGAACAGGAATTATTTGTTTGATAGGAGAAAGCTGAGGCTTATTTTGGAAGCAGCAGGGAATAAAGATGCCTGGCTAAAGCAAGCTGCTTTTGACAGGACTCCTGTAAATGAGCATGCATGAACTGAATGGCATCCAAATCCCTGCCGCTTTGGGAGCCAAACCATAGATCAGAATCCCCAGCATTTGCTCAGGAATTTTCAATCCGTTCCCAAATAGCTTCCTATTTTCCTTAATCTAAGATATCTTCTCATCAAGAAATACCCAACTTGGTGATTTTCCACATGGAATTTTACACAGCACAGTTTTACCTCACAATTCTTCATGTCCTTTGAGAGCTTGAACCCTTTCTTGCCATCACAATAGCAGCTGTAACTTCCTGGTGAGTTCACACAGAGTTGAGCACAAATATTTTCAGCACATTCATCAATATCTAGGGGAAATTAAAGCAGACAGAAAGATTTTTTTTTTCATGGCATGGACTGAAAACTAACAAAAATGAATGGAATAATGGACAAGAGGGGTTCTCTGGAATCACATGAATCCAAAAGGTGATTTATTAATCTGATAGAGGCCTGGAGTGCAGAGCTGAAGACAATTTGGTCTGATTTCTGAGGCATAAGGTGGCTGAATAGTCAGAGACCTCATAAATTGCTACCACAGATGGCACAAATCCCATTCTAGGTCAGATCTCTTCCTTTCCTTGTAAGATATGATGAGAGCTCAGATTATGAAAAGTATATATGGCAAATATGTAAAGAAAGGATGTGCTTTATTAATATAAACCCCAAATAATCTCAGGGCAAAATACCTTCTAAAATAACATATAATAATCTCATAATGCCTAAGTTTCAGACAGCATCTATCTGTGGAGAAGAATAGCCTGATTTGAGCTGTGATTTAAGATAAATCAACTAAAAGAACTTCATTTTGTACTTAGTAGGTTGTGCAAAGTAATTTAGAAATGCAAGGCTGTTTAAAAGGCCAATGTAAATTTTACACTTCTAATATAGAAACAAAATCTCTCCTTGACAAGAGACTCAAATGAGGGTGATTTGGGCTTCAGATTAAAGAAACTGCAACACTTATTCTGAAGAAAATGGCCCTTCTAGTGGGAATAAAAAAATTGTACCAATGCATGCATTTAAATCTGGAAGTTTTTAATACTAAAATACTTATTTTTTTCTATTGCTGGGAGGAAGAGAGGTAAGGAAAAAGATAACAAACTCTGTTCTGTTCTTCAGTCTAATAGTATCTGTCATCATAGAGAAAGCTGTACATAAATGTATGTAAATTCAATTTTCCTAATAAGCATAATAGAGTTTAGCCACCTACAAGCAGTGCGACAATGAAAAGCTCATGTCATTTAGTATTTCTGTAAGGCTACATTCCTGTCAGGCTGTACAATCCTGTCCTTAGACAGGATTTGGTGACTCATTTAATGTGGTTACAACAAGGTCTAAAAGCTTAGCAGCATAATCCTCCTGCTGGGGAGGTAAGACTTTCCCTGCTGGAATGTTGTCATGTTGCAACCTCCTGAATCCATGTTCCAGCAGAAACAAAACACTTAGGGGGGTTACTTCAAATTGAATTTATCTGAAGGAAACCCTAAGAGGAGTAAGAATTAACTACTGTGAATTTTTCTCACTTTGGTGCATGTAGAAAATGGTCAGTAGTGTTTTAATCCTGCAATAACTGGACAAAGAGATGACACCTGGGTATGTAAGCAGTGCCACTGTGCAGAGCTTTGTCACAATAGACCTGCAGGAAAGGCCATGGATCTTTTGCTCCATGGCCACCAAGAAGCTGCTTTTGTGTTCTTTTGAGCAGTAATATAAGGCATATTCTCATTTAAAATAAATTACAATCCCTGATAGATTTTTCTTAAACAGACAGTGTAGAAGATTCATCTTTGTTGTAAAACTCTAAGAGCTTTCCTGCCTGTTTATAACTGAAATTTAATTTCTGATGTGCAGTAGACAGGAACTTTAACAAGCAGAGAGAAATAAAATATATTCTAAGACAAATATGCAAATACTTTCAACACTGGAGAAGTTATGGTCTTTGTATGAGTGGCTTCTTGCTACTTCACTGCTAGCTATCAATACTTTTCAACTTTGTAATAATTGTAATGGAACTTTGAAAATTTCTAGTTCCAGATTTTCATTTCAGGAAAGACTCTTTTGAGGCAGCTCCTTTTTCCATAGTTCTTTTTCAGGATATTTAGGAATTGTTTTATTTGACATTTGAGGTCTTCATAAAAAACCTTTTAACAAATCTTTCGAGAACTGCCACCTGTCATGTAATACAGCCTGACAACCTAATAAACAATTAATTTAATAAAGAATATGAAGATTAAGAAACACACCAGTAGATGAGGAGCTGATTTTGGTATAGCAGTGGATTAAAAAAAGGAAAGGGGAAGGGAAAGATGAAAGATATGAAAAAGGGGGGGCTGGGGGCAAAGACCCACCTTCACATTTCTTGGAAGTTGAATTATATGTGTAACCTTCTGGACATTCACACTCGTATCTCCCCTGGGTGTTTTTACAGTTGGCTGACCCACAGATGTTTGGATGTAGCACACATTCATTTATATCTAGAAACACACACAAGTTACTAAAAAACAACTCCCGCTCTTGCACACCACTTTTCTTCCCAACCTTATCCAACACCGCAAACTGAGTGAGGCTGGCAAATCTTCCTGGTAGCTCCACCTTGCTGTCACAGCAGACTGGAGCTACAGCCAGAAAGATTTCCAGAGGGATGTAAAAGACACTTCTGAGCCAGTGAAAATATTCTCTACTTGCCATTCTTTCCTATCCCTTCATGCCTCCTGTGGGTAACAGAGAAAGGGATGCATGTCTAGGAAGGCAGAGGGAGAAACAGGCTGCAGACCTCCCATAAACTAAACCAGGCTGCATAGTGAAATTCCATCTTAGAAAAAGACATCCAGAAAGACAGGAGATAATCCAATCAGAGGTTCTTCCACGCTGCAATCAATTCATGTCAGTTCTCTTTTAATTGGCTGTGCTGAGAGGTGCTCAAGGCCCTCACTGTCTCTCTATCTCTCAAACCATCTTAGTGTCTGTCTTCTGTCTTGTTTCCAATTTGTCAGTGTCACTTTCCCACAATGCAGATGTGACAACAGGGTTTAGGGTATAGCATCAATCTTACTAAGTGTCTTTGAGACAGAAAATATCAGATCCCTGACATAATTCATTCCCACTCGTGAATGCAGGGATCATTCTAATTTTCTCTGTGGTTTTGCAGCAATTGTGGAAATGGTGCTGCACAGGAGATTCTGCCACTGGCTTGCTTGGAATCCTGGACTTGCAGTAAGTCACAGTTGCCTTGAATTCAGACTACTTTTCTGCAGTTGGTAAGTGCATTCCAAATTCCTGGTTGTTTAACTTTGTAGTTGCATGTAGTAAAATACTTGAATGCAGTTTATCAAATGATTAAACTAACACTCAAGGCACTAAGGTATATTAGTCTATTTTTACCTCTGATTACTTTTTTACCAGATTTTCCAGTATCTTCCCAAGAATTAAAGAGGCTCTGACCAATTTATCTGCTTGCCCTTTTTCATAAACCCAGAGTCTTCTGTCATTCTGGCATGTCTTTGGAGGTTATTAATTCACAAAAATATTTAGACTAAAGAAAGTGAGAATGGAAGATGGCCATCAAGTTCAGCCTCTAAAATTACCTGACATTATCCAAAACTGTTGTCATAATTTGGTAATAAAATATGACATTAAAATGGAATGAAGTTGTATTTTTTTCCTAACTATGCAGTAAGAACTGCTAATTAAGTCAATACCTAGTCTTTATTTGGAACAGAATGAAGGTGGTAGGTTGTGGCCAACAGTAGACATAAGCATATACAGAAAAAATTATGGTAGATGAATAAAAAAATAAGTCTTTCTCTCCATTAAGAGACTTTTTGGATTCATTGATAGTTTTTTCTCCAATGACCTTCAAACTGCAGAAAGAGCAGCATGGCTAATTAGGAGTGATTTAGCCTAAATCAGTGTTTACCACAGAGAATTTCCATGGTAACAGTATCAGCTATTTGCATCACTTTAGATTCTTGTTTCAGTGTGCTTAAAAGACGTGAAACTGGTGAGAGACCAAAATGAGCTTTATGGGGTTCCAGTAATGAGGCAGAATCTCACCCAGAGCCGTTCCCTCCTTCTTTGCTTGCTTCTTCATCTGGTTCCCAATTTGGCTGCCCAAACGCCCCCAGCGTGTAAGGAATGAGCAGGCAAACTGAACCAGGACTGGATCTTTCAGAGGCACAGAGCATTTATGGAACTACTGGATCAAACCCTTCTCTCTCTCTGGCCAGCAGGCACTGTGGTGGCATGGAAAGGAGCTCCCCTGAGGTCTGCCTACCTCCACAATCCCGTTTGTTGGAATGCATGAAGTAGCCATCCTCACACAGGCAACGGAAGCTCCCAGGGAAATTGGAACAGCGCTGGCTGCAGCCTCCATTGAGGTCTTCACATTCATTTATATCTGGGAAGAAAAGGGAATAGAGCACTCTGCTGACCAGCTGCAAATACTATTCAACAGCAGAAATGTAACTGTGCCTCTGAGAACCAACACCACAGGGAATTGAAGGCTGTACCTTCCTCACAGTTCTCTCCTCTCCATCCTGCTTTACAGACACAGGTATACTTGGCCTGCCCATCTATGCAATCCTTGTATCCATCTTTGTGGCATGGCAGAGGGCTGCACTGGTTTGAAATTTCTGTGGGATGGAAAACATGGAAAATCCTTGTTATTTGGGGTTATTTCTCCTCAAGAATCACTTCAGTCTTTCTTCTTCTCTTCCTACAGGTACCTGTCTTGAAATAGGAAAAGTCTTTATGAATAACATGAAACATCCCCACAACGATCTTGCTACTCGTTCTATCAGCAAGAATTTTTGAGTGAGTGAGAACATACAAAGCCAGCAGTACTTTTTATTTGTCAGGCAGAAAACAACTAGAAGACAAATGACTTGCAAAGCTATTCCCTGCAAGATATGACCAGATTTGATATTATTATATGTAAAAGATACATTTCAGTTTTTAAAGAACAGTGCTCTGCCCCCATCATACTACCACAGATTTCCCTAGAAAGATCAAAGTTTCAAGAATTCAAGATTAAAGAGTTGAGTTTCTCTGTTCAAGTGGCCAGGCAGAGAAACTGATTATTTATTCCATTATTACAAACTGGTCTGGAAAACATGTTCAGTCATGACCATGTGCAGTGTAATTATTAAGGATTTTTTTGCCTTCCATTGCTTTCAGTGATAAAAACAGTGTGAGATGGTTAAGGGTAAGTATTTTTATTCAAACTAACTGGAAGTTTCTTTGATATAACCAGGCTGTAGGAGGTTTAGAGAGATGTTTAAACTGTGACAAGTAGGAAATATGGTAAAAATGGCTTGCTATGAATTTACTAGAAAGAACAAAATTCCTGCTGGACCTGTGACTGTATAGGCATAAAAACCAAACATTTGAGAAACAGCCAAATTTTCATGCTCTGTGATTTTTTGTTTGGAATTAGAGACTGTGTTTCAGATAAAATTTTGATTTTGTTTTGGTCTTTGGTTGGTTGGTGGGGTTTTGTTTGTTGGTTGGTTTTGAAATTTTCAGCTGGTAATGTAACTATGGGCCAGGGTGATAGAAAAGACAATTAACAAGAGAAACTCTTACTCTGCCTGACAGAACATGACTCGCTAGAGGCAAAGGGTTTGGCACAACTGTTAAAGGTGTGGTAGAGTACAGAGGACACATGGGAATATTGCTGGGTTGGTGGAGGACACTTCTGTTTGCAGAAGAACTCTTCCTTCCATGTTAATTATGTTCCTTTAACTTCAGAAAGCTAAAAGCATTCCCTTAAACCGTTTTCTCTGGAAATGCTCTGTCTCACCTCACATTTTTGATCAATTTCTGGTTTTGATTATTTCGTTTGCCTGAGCTAAATGGTTATTTGCCTCCTTCTGTGTCCCTGTGACCTGCTTTTTCACCAGTGTGTGTTCCAACATCAGCACTCACCCTTAACACAAGCCCTCAGGTCAGCTGGAGAGTCTGGAGTGACTGCAGCCACCCTGAACACCCCTGCTCGATGGGAGGCAAGGCAGTCTGCAAATGCAAAGCCACACAGTCAGCTCAGGGTCCAAACAACTCTGAAATTACCCTGAAATTACACCACTTGCTGCATGGCATCTTCAAAGAGCCTGTTCTCACAGCCTGAATTGCAGAACTGGTCTGGGCATGTTAAGGATCACAGCCCAGCCTTCAGAGTGCCTCTGTGAGGATCTCAGCACACAGGACACTCTCTGCATTATAATCAGCATAGAAATCATCCCAGCAATAGGGGCAGAAAAATGAAACCAGTATTACCCAAATGAGAGCATCACTGAATCATACAGTACAGCTGTTTAGGGGTTTTTTTGTACTTACTTAAATATCTGGGATAAAAATATTCCTGCAGAAAGAAAAGAAAAGAAAAATAAAAGCTAAGAAGAAATTCAGGTAGATAAAATGACAGCAAAATAAATCACTGAATATATTCTGAGGTATATTGGTATTATAACCACAAAAGAAGAAAAAAGTTACTTGGAGTCACAGAATATAGGCCTGGTTCTCTATATAACTATTGTTAGGGCTAAAGCAGAAGTTTAATACACAAACAACTTGGTGGAGAGATTAAAATACTGCAGTGAATTGGACACTTGCAAAATGAAGGCAATGCAAATAAATTGGGTGTCAAAACCACTTTGAAAATTGTCTCTTTAAATGGGAGGATCTTGCCCAGTGTTATTGGGAGCTGTGAATTCCATGTGCGTCTGCCTTTCCCTCTGCAAAGAACTCTAGCTATGCCATAGATACTCATAGAATACTTACAGTTTCAGGATTATTTTCAAAGATTTCCCTGGCTTCTTCCCTATTGCATAACTCTTCAATGCATTCTCTTTCCAGATTTCCCTTCTTACTCTCTTCCATGAAAGAGTTTGCTCGGCGTTTCCTCAGCAAGAACTGAGAGGCATATTGCTGGGGTAGAACTTGGGAGAAACAAAGCAACTCTGTTATTATTGATCTCTTTTTGCAACAGCTGAAAAATGCTGTAAACACTGAGAAAATGTGAGAATTTAACACAAAATTTTGAATTAAATGCTTAGTCAGGAGTTGATGTTTCCTACTGGTTTGAAAAATGCAAGCAAGAAACTCTAGGATTCTGTATGTGGGAGCTGTTTCTGATCAAAAAGTCCTTAATCATTAATCTGTGCTATTAATCCCTAATAGCATCCATACCTGAAGCATGATTTACATGTCATACTCAGGGCAAGACTTATTTTTTTAAATTATGGTTATTACAAAGTGAGATATGTAACCACCACATAGATAAAAAAAGCTGATTGTATTACCACTTTCAGTGATCTGCAAGTAAATATTCTGACACTACTTAATTTAAGTGAGACCAGAATGATGTTTTACAAAGTCAGGCTACCTGTTACATGTAATTAACATAAATGCCATTTTATTTTTCAGAACAGTGAAGAACAAGACAAAGGTGAGAATGATATCCTGGGAATATCAAGGCAGACAATCTATAAATACATTCACATTTTCAAAAGGTAAAACAATTCCAGCCAGCTTTTATGTTTAAAATCCAGCATGAGTCATTACTTAATTTTCATGTATCTGGTTATTGTCATTTTAGTGACTTTTAACAAGTAGTGAACACTGAGAAATGACACTAAAAATGAAAGATGTCTGCTTCAATGTTCTTTGCAGAGCACACAACACTCCAGGAACAGCCTCTAAATTAGATTGCCTGGTTTAATTTTTGGATATAGCTTGTGATCAAGAGAATTTCGATGAGCACAACTGGAAGAAGTCCAGCTGGTTGGGTTAACGGGCGCAGATGACAGATGTTAACTGGAGAGCACCAAACTTCTACACCTGCCCTCCTTTCCTCAGCCTCTGCACAATTTAACCTTCCAGAGCTGCCAGGCTGTGTCAGGGTTGTGACACCTGCAGTGCCAGTCAGGTGTGGTGGCCACACACATCATCCCAGCTCCCCAGAAAAGGGACATTTGTGACACCTGCAGTGCCAGTCAGGAGTGGTGGCCACACACATCATCCCAGCTCCCCAGAAAAGGGACATTCAAGCACACAAAGTCAACCCAGGGCTGCCTGTGACAATTCCCCAATCCCAGAGCACCTTCATGAGCCACACCAGCAGCCAGGTGCCAAGAAGAGCTCCCAGTTTCTCTGCACTAACAGGAAAGAAAACAACTAAGGAAGGTGACTAGAAAGAGCAGCTAATGAGGCCCAGAGCTTGAATGGAGACAGATTTAACATTTAACTAGAACCACACCATCCTAAACACATTAAAGGCCTCTATCAAGTGACAGGAAACATTCTAAAGTGTTGCAACGCTGGGTAATGATCTAAAGAAACCTTTGTGCTACAGGCTCCTGAGTGAATTGGACATGGGCTGAGCTTGTAGCTACAAACTAATCTATTTGCTTTCATTCTGGTAAAACTAATCATCCTGGTAAGGCAGTAAATGAGATTTCCTGAGCATAAGGTGGATGTAGCACAGCTCACCTCCAAGGTTTTACAGCACACCTCTGTCTCAGAGAGCAAGTTGCTTAGAAATGAAAATGTCAATTAATTAGACTAAATGCTTTGTTTCTCGCTAATAAGAAAGATGCAGAAAAACCATCTGTCCTGAGGCAAAAGGAGTGACAAGAAAAACAGGAGAATTGTGTATTATAGCTGCTGGGTTTATTTCCATAGGAGATTTCTACCCCCACAAAGGTGTTGACGTAGCTGTGGTGCACAGGCTCTGTGGTGTAGAGGAGGCTTAATTCACAGCTGACTTTAAACCATCTTGTTTTGACCTTTAGCTACACCACTGTCATTTTCACATGGTTTTACAGTAAATAAAAGACAAGACATTTCCAATTGTGTACAAACAGATGTAACACTTTATACTGTGTGTCTTCAATACAGTGAAGCAATGGGAACAAGCCTTTTCCCCTCAGTTTATCCTTCTCCCAAGTTGATTTCCTGTAACTTCTGACTTTAAATAAAACATGTAACTCAGAGCAAATTCTATAGGTTTTTAGTGCAAATATTTCAATCCCCATGCACAGAATTAGCAGTGTATTTATTAATCTGTGTTTTAATTACAAAGATGATGATAGGACCTTTATTAAAAACAAAAAATCTTGCTGCCAGTCTGATTACAGGAAACTCCAGCCCCTTTCTGACCCTGCCAAACCAAGTTAACCCTTAATGCACTCGGGGTGCTAAACGTGGTGATCACTAAAGCCTTGTGCCACTCCAGAGCCTAAAAATTTCCAGAGGTGGTGTACAGCCACTGTGTAATTAATGCTTATCAAGCATCTAAAAGAGATGCTACTAAAAAAGAAAAAAAAATTGAGAGAGAAGATGAGATTCAGTGGTTTCTTACAGCTGTTCTGTCGTGCAGAGGAAACCATAAACCTGCTTAAAGTGGTTTAAAGCCACTTAAACCTAACTTAGAGCTGCTTACCTAAGACCCCAGCCAAGGAAAGCAGTTGAATAAAACTGAATAAAAAGTGACATCGCTGGAGGAAGAGGCACAATCTTGTTTGCACAGCTCTGTAACTCCTGACAAGCTCATCAGTGACCTTATGCAGCCAACAAAATAAAGCCAGCCACTAATATTTACCTGCACCTTCTGCAAAATGCTGATGTTTGACCAAATCCACCTGCACTGAGACTTGCAGAAGCAACTTTATGATTATTGAATGCTATGAGCTGCATTATTAAGCTGTTTTCTTCCCCCTCTCCTACCCTGCCATTCCAGAAATCCCTGGCACTGTTCAGAGCCAGAGATAGGAAACTGGACAATATGGACCAGTGAAATTTTGGATGAGCAGGACAGCTGATTTTCTACTGTTAAGAAAAATGACAAGGTATGCAGTGAAGAAGATAAATGGAACCAAAAACGTGACAAAAACAGGAGAAAAGATCATTATGAAATCTTTATTAGAAGGTTTCTTTTTAGGACCTGTTAAAAATGTTATAAAATGAACTTTCATCTTTTGATACTGCTCCCTTCCTAAGTCAGGAACCCCATCACCTCGCAGAACAGTAAACATTCAGTTTCTGTTCTGCCAGTTTAATCATTAGTAAAACAGGTCAGAAACAGGCTTACTTTGAGCTGCAATTCTGCTCATTTCGGCTGCACTGTCTTCCTTCGCTATTAAGCTCAAAGACTTTTGTGTCAAAGACAGAATCCTTTATTTTTTTTTATTTATCTGTATGTGAGACCAAGTGGCTCTTACCTACTCTGAGAGGTCTGAACTTACAAAAGAGGGCCAGTGCCGCTAGCCCGGACTCAATAAAGCCACTTTTCTGAGCACGATCTCCCGGGCGGTGCTCTCGCAAGGGACCCAAGCTCCCCGC
Organism: Cisticola juncidis; assembly: GCA_013400215.1. Lineage (NCBI taxonomy): Eukaryota > Metazoa > Chordata > Aves > Passeriformes > Cisticolidae > Cisticola > Cisticola juncidis. The sequence goes on along the minus strand of VXBR01002557.1, from coordinate 35,089 downwards.
GCACACCCGTGGGCGGCCGCAGGCAGCTCCAGAGCCGCGCACAGCCCCAGCCCGGCTCGGCTGCCCCGCAGCAATCGCTGCCGACCCCCGGCACCGCAC